>JANHGB010009786.1:404-45293 GCA_026283785.1 Coracopsis vasa | reverse complement strand
GCAGATATGAAGGGAAAGGGGTTGACACTATCCCTTAAACAAAAAGGAAAGCAATGGAATTCAACAAAAAGGAAAAAAAAAAAGAGGGGGGGTTCAGACTTGACGTAGCATATTTCTCAGTTACATTTGCTACAGCATAGTAGTTTTCTCCAGTTATTTCTTCCCTAAACAACTATATCCAACTATTATTATCATGCTTTGGCTTTTGGTTTTGATGTACAAGATGCTGAAATTGTGTATTTTCAGCATACTTAAATGAATATGCAAATGAAACTTAAAATGCTACATTACGTTTTTGTACTTCGTATTTTTTAATAGTAAAGAGGATGAAGGAAAACTCGGATTGATTCATATTATACTTGAACTGTTCGTGGTCACTTTTGTTTATTCTCACTTTACTTAGTATTGGGCTTGCATAACAGCTTTCAAAGTTGATGTGAGACATGAAAGCCAGGATGATAATGGGGGCAGTAGGTTTCATTAGTTTAATGGGAGGATATATAGAGATTTAATGCCAGTTTGGTCTCTGAATGGTCAGTGTCTTTTGTTTGATTTAACATTATCCGTAGGTCTGTGATGACAGAAGAGTACAAAGTTCCGGATGGAATGGTTGGATTCAGTAAGTAGTATGGATGTGGTGGTGTAGTGTAATGAGGAATGTTAGCAGGTACTGTTAATACAAATAATCTTTTGATATTTTCTTTCTCTAAGTAATTGGCAGAGGTGGAGAGCAGATCTCGCGAATACAGCAAGAGTCTGGCTGTAAAATACAGATTGCACCTGGTAACTGTTCATGTTTTTATTCTTTATTTTGGTGGGGGTTTTTTGGTAGAAAGTTCAGAAAGCTGGTCATTGCTTCTAATTGTCTGAACCTTCATGAAAGGTGTCTTTTAATTTTTTTATGCTAATGGCAGTTGTCATGGTTTAAAGAAATGCAAAATTATTGTGATATATTAATTATTCTGTGAAATTCCAGAAGTTTGTAAATTATGTTTGATGTCATAACCTCTTTCTGACTTTACACTACTGAGAAATCTGTTTTATTTTATGACTAGATAGTGGAGGCCTGCCTGAAAGATCGTGTATGCTAACTGGAACACCAGAATCTGTTCAGTAAGTAAAATAAACTTTGTGTGTTCATATTTAACTGTCCAATACACTTAAATGTACTTTTTTATGATCAAAATGTTATATCTAGATAGTATATTCATAACACAATACTTTTTTTTTTCTGTTGAAGAGGCAGTCTGGGGACAATTAAATATACACATAAGAGAAAAGACCCTCAGCATACTTGGAATTTTAAGACAAATACATGAAACCTCCAACTTTTCCCAGTCCAAACCTTGTAGATAATACAGGGGTAAAATGTGGAAAAATAGTAATGTGTCAGAGTAGGAGTTAGTCAGAGCCCAGCCTATCAGAGTTCCTAAGTGGCTTTTGTGTAAATTAATGTATACCAAAAAGTTACTGTAAGTGGTATCTCTAATGCCTATCAGCAAAGTTAACTTTTGCCTTCTGTAGTCAGGGAATAGGATTTTAACAATGAAAATGTTCTGTTTGGTTTGCATTTTTTACTGGCACAGAAGTCATACAGCCACTTAAAGAGCACCTTATCCTAGCTATGCTAAGAAAGTTCTTAAGTGTAGTAGTGTATTTGGTATTACCTCATTTATGTTACCTGCTCGCAGTTCGGGTTTGCGGGTAAGGTCTGCAGCTACGTGTTTTCCCTTGAGAAAGTAGCATGGTATTGTTGTCTTAGTTGCAGCCAAGCATTCATGAAGTCATTCTTTACAGGAGGTTTTTTTTTCTAATTACAGTTTATTCCACTCACATATTACAGGAAAGGATTTTTAACTGATGTTAATACTGTAATCACAATTTTACTCTGATAGCAGCTCTCATGTGGTGAATGCATGCTTACTTTTTTTCAATATTCTGGTAATGGCTACAAGTACATACGTGCTTGCTTTGCATGCTGAATCAAGCAGTAGCTATCAGGGTACTTGGTGTTAAACCTAGGTTTAAACAGTGTTGGGGTTTTTTTTTCCTTTTTATAAAACTTAACATAGACTAGATCTGCCTTAAGAATGGCTGTTGGTACATTAAAAAAAAATTACTGTCAAATTAGAGGTTACTCAAATTACTACAGAAATTAAGCAAAGTTAGAAAATGTTTTCTCTGATTTTTTTTCTTTTTAAAAATACGCTAAAAAGGTAAACTGTAACAATTATTGATCTTCTAATTAAGACTTTAAAAATATTTTGAATGACAACATTTCCATCTTCTGAATTAAGGTTTAACCAGTGTAACTGTGTTCAGGGATGGTGGTGTGTTTAGTAAAGAAACACATTTTGTATTCTGACCCTGGGTTGGTTTTAGATCTACCACATTAATTTTGCAGTTAATTTCTTAAGTTATGCTTACAGATTTACTGAGTTTGCCTCATATTTCTTAGTGATAGTGATGATATTTCTTCTTCAGAAACTTTGCAAATTAATAAAAATTTCCAAGCAGAATAGATGTGAACAAGTGACACTTGTAGGAGTAAGTGTATTTATAAATGTATATATTCCTTCACAGATCAGCAAAAAGATTACTTGATCAGATAGTTGAAAAGGGAAGACCTGCACCTGGCTTTCATCATAGTGATGGACCTGGAAATGCAGTCCAAGAAATTATGATTCCAGCAAGTAAAGCAGGATTAGTTATTGGAAAAGGTGGAGAGACGATTAAACAATTACAGGTATGTATGTATCGTCTTTTAAAAACGTGATATAGTCTCTAATCTGGATTTGAGTGGGTATTGACCTCCCTTTTGTCAAATAGGAGCGGGCAGGTGTCAAAATGGTCATGATTCAAGATGGTCCACAGAACACTGGTGCAGACAAGCCCCTTAGGATAACTGGAGACCCTTATAAAGTTCAGGTAAGGAGTCCTTCAGAATTCAGAGCATTTTTAAATCCATTCTGATGTTGCCTAAATAAAGTACCTAAACAAACTTTCGTTCTTCTTTTAGCAAGCCAAGGAAATGGTGCTGGAGTTAATTCGTGATCAAGGTGGCTTTAGAGAGGTGCGCAACGAATATGGGTCAAGAATAGGAGGAAATGAAGGGATAGACGTAAGCATGGTTGAAAAACTTGTTCACTGTATTTTGAGATGTTAACATTAAAATGTAAAGCTGGGTAATACCACTGAAAGCTTTTAACCAGATTCCAGAAGTGGTTGTGGCACGTAAGTATTGTTCATTGCTGAGATGACAACTTTAAATGCTGTGCAGCATTCACTTTACATTACCAGCAGTTCTGAACAGTTTCAACTAGCTGGAGTTTTTCATCAAATAAGAGATAAGTTTTATAGCCAAATATATAATGTTATAGAAACTGGAGTTTGGCCTTTAAAAAAGGGTATTTAAGTCCACTTATTATGAAAGTCATAAGCATGTAACTGTTCATCAGAAGTGACACTGAAAGCTTCATCTGCTAGAGTCTGCATTTTAGGCATGTTAGAACCTTTGTTCTTTGATTGTGGGAAGCATAATACCCACCATCAAAGGAATTACTGCCACTATAAGAACTTGTGCATAGGCTCTCTCTGATATTTTCATCCAGTTTTTGCCTGTCTTGTGACTTGATATTAAAAAAAAAAAAATAAAAAATCACTCTTTAAAAAGTAGCATAGAGCTGGCCCTAGTTTGCCATTCTAATATGCGACCCTTTAATTTTGTTAATTTGGCAGGAATATTTGCATCATCAATAGCTTGAATTTTTTTTTTTTTTCTCTTTAAGGTTCCAATACCACGGTTTGCTGTAGGTATTGTAATTGGAAGAAATGGAGAGATGATAAAAAAGATACAGAATGATGCTGGTGTTAGGATCCAGTTCAAGCCAGGTTTGTAATATGTCCATAAGTTTCTGTGAATTGAAAGTAAATTTACTGGATTACGTATACTGGAATAGTTCATTTTTATTCCAGATGACGGAACAACTCCAGATAGGATAGCCCAAATCACAGGACCTCCTGACAGGTGTCAGCATGCTGCAGAAATTATTACAGATCTCCTTCGAAGTGTTCAGGTTGAGTAACACGTTGTTTACTGTTTAAAATCTCCTGCCTGACTTCTTGAAAGACACAAAAATTTTAAAAATGAGTGTGTAACTGAAGAATATAATTTAATGGTGTCATTTGAATCTATTTCAAAGTTGAGTCTGGAATATGAATGTTTGCTTTTACAGTTACAGTTTTGCAAGTGTCAGGATGACAATACTGATTCAGACTCATGGCAGCTCTTGATTTGACTGGTTTTAGAGCTGCTTCTTCTGTTATCTTTTATTAATAGCCTATATACTGTTAACCTTTGGTTATGATCAGTATTTTTAAATGCTTATTGTGAGATAAGCCTCACTGCTGTATTTACTGAAGGCAGAAATTATGTCTTTGTACATGTGAAGCTTCCTACTTGGCTTCTGTGTCCTTTCCTTCGTCATCTTTCATTCAAATCTATGACTAGTGAATATTTTTTTTCTTAACAATTTGTTTGTAATACTTTTCATAGAACATGCTGATTTGTTGCTTTTTCTTTTTAGGCTGGTAACCCTGGTGGCCCAGGACCTGGTGGTCGAGGAAGGGGCAGAGGCCAAGGCAACTGGAACATGGGCCCTCCTGGTGGATTACAGGAATTCAATTTTATTGTTCCCACTGGCAAAACTGGATTAATCATTGGCAAAGGCAATATATATTACACATATCTATATGTCGTTAAAACAACTCTCAGCTTTTCTGTTTGTACAGATAGTGGTACTAGAGAAAGATTTCAAGAGAAGCCTTGGGAAATAATTTCATATGTAGTAGAGCAACACAATACTGCTAAATCATAACACTCATACTATCTTTTTCACATTTTCCTCACCAAAAAACATACCTCAGTACTTAAAAGTCAAGACTCAATAAATTTATGTAACTTTTTAAAGTAATAAGTACTGAGTTGCATTGGTGGTAGCATTTGATAGATTCTTAGATGATCTAATTAACCTGCATTTGATAGTTTGATTAGCTTAGTGTTACTGCATCTATATCTCACTCTTAAAACTATTTTTCTCATATTCTAGTGAAGATCTTTTACTATGGGATCCTAGAGCAATTTCTTAGTTGTGTGTTTATTAGAGCAATTACTTCTCAAAGAATTTTATTTTAAAAACAATTTACTGTATGCTTCTAAGTGGAACACGTGAGTTATCTTAGTCTTCAGTTTGTAATGTCTTTTCCGGACACAGTAGGTAGGCTGACATAGTTCAGTTCTTGACTTGGAAGGTTGACTGGTCTTGTTGTTGTTGGGGTATTTTTGTTTTAAAACAAATGCAAATTTTAAATGCAAAGCGATCCCTGTTTTGGGAACTTTGTGCCTACTAATGATAGAAGTAACTTGTCAGGATTCTGTAAGAGGAGGAACTAGTTTAGGGAATTTAACTTTCTGGGTAAAGTGCACTGCAAAATATTTGTACTTCACCATCTGGTCAGTTTCTGGGTGGTTTTTGTCATCTGTGCTTGCCTACTGCTTTATAGGGAGGTTGGGCTCTAAGGTTGTATTTTCTGATAATTGTTGGGTATTAATTGATATTCATGTCTAATCTTCCATCTTTACATGAATGAAAAAGACAACATCGTAGGGGTTCTTTGCTGTTCTTTCTCAGTAACAGTAGTGTGGTCTTTAAAAAATGGTTTCTTTTTACTAGTTTATTATAATGAAAGCTCTATACTAGACTGAAGAGGCACTTTTTAAAATTGTTTGGATGTTCTTGTATGGCTCATAAGAAAAGGTGCCTTGTCACTTCTTTATCTTCAGTTTCCATGCATGTGACTTTCTCTGAGTAGAATCTTAGTATTTTTGCTTTAATGCATGTCATAAAAGCTGTATGTTGCATTGTAGGTGGTGAAACCATTAAAAGTATAAGCCAGCAGTCTGGTGCTAGAATAGAACTTCAAAGGAATCCTCCACCTAATGCGGATCCAAACATGAAGATGTTTACTATCCGTGGAACACCACAGCAAATAGATTATGCACGACAACTCATAGAAGAAAAGATTGGAGTGAGTATTTAACTATATTTTGGTTTACTATCATAATGAAACAGAATAGGAGGCAAGTCTCCTTTATGGAGACTTTTTTTCCATTTCACTTCCAAATCATTTAATCAAGTAATAAATTGATGATAGTAATATTGGTAATTGTAATAATGGTAATGGTAATTGGTAAATGGTAATAATGGTAAATGGTAATAAACATAACTCGAGGAAGCAAAAACTTGATATAGAAGAAACATTGGCTTTCTTCAATGTAATACAGTGTGGGTTTTAATGATGTGTTCTTGAAGATGCATAATGAAAAATTTGGTGACTTCAAAGATACACTTGGTTCTCTTAAAGCTACTAAGCTATGTGTTTAGTTTTTCAGTCTCAGTATGTTCAGGTAGAGTTTTAATCTAAATTTACATACTTCAATTTAACTGCAGTTTTGTGTATGCATGTAACCATATTTACTGCCTATGTTTTGTACCTGATCTTACAAACAGATTTAGATGTATCAGTTTATTTTAAAACCCTGATAGTTTTGTTTTGGTTTGTGGGGTTTTTAATGCAGCTTGTAGAAGAATCAATGTTTATTTGAAAACTGTTGGTTTCCTCAAGAAAGAATTGAAATAAATGCTGCTTTTTAGTTGCTGTTACTGCCATGGCTGCTTTTAACTCTTTAAACTTTTAACTCTTTTAGTCATAAGCCTAATTAATCGGGAAGACTGATTTCCCCAGGGAAATGGTTTTATTTAAAAGCCATCAGACCTCTTAAATTATACTCTTTAAATGTTCAAGTTTATCATAAACTGCTGGAAACCTTTTTGTTTTCATCTGTGTGCTACTCTTGTTACAGGGTCCAGTAAATCCATTGGGTCCACCTGTTCCACATGGACCCCATGGTGTTGTTCCTGGCCCACATGGACCTCCTGGGCCACCAGGTCCTGGTGCTCCCATGGGACCATATAACCCAGCTCCTTATAATCCAGGGCCTCCAGGCCCTGCACCTCAGTAAGTACTGCTTCAGCTAGCTTTCTTTATAGGGTGGCTCTGGAATTGACTTTCAGTGTATATGTGTGACTTGATCTTTTATAGTGGTCCACCAGCTCCATATGCTCCACAAGGATGGGGAAATGCTTACCCACACTGGCAGCCACCAAACCCACCAGATCCAGGTAAGAAATGTCACAGTTATGCTGTAGCATGGATATACTAAAGTATGTACATCTTGTCCTTACATGTATGTACATTTCACAATTCATTTGTGTTACACTGGCAAATCTGAAAAAGCTCCTATTCTTCAGGCTTTTCTTTGCTGATTGTTAGTTTATGTATGTTTTACACTCCACATGTTGCTTGTGAGACATTGTAATTCAGTTGTTGGAATGTGCTTCTTCACTAAACATTAAGTTCTTTAATGAGGATGTTTTCTTTAATGGTCAATGACTTCGTATTTTATTTTAAGCAGTGCCCTTTACAATCCCACTGATCCTGACTTTGCACAATTTATGCTATATTATATATTTCTAGCTTTTGTTGACCTGTATGAGGTTTACTTCTTAGAGTCTGATACAAATTTATTCGAGTCTGATACAAATTTATTCTGTTCAGTCCTTTTTGAGGGATAAAATTTCTGTTAATACAGTAATACTAGTTAGGATTGTGTATTTTAAGCTTTTGCTTATAATAGTTTTGTATTTTCTTCTGAAACACACCTTTGTAGAATCTGTTTCTTCTATTTCTGTTTATCTTTGTCAAGACTAGGAGTTTTTACTTAATTACAACTTCCCGAAGTTGTAGTATCCTGCTTTTCTTTAAGTTACATCCTTTGGTTGGAGTAGAGCATATGGGCAAACGGAACTGCAGTCAAGGAAGGCATGGTAAGGCTAGATGCTTGAGTCACTTGTACCTCATTTGTTTGAGGTAGAGCTTGATCTTCATCACTTCAGCCAGAAGATGTCAATTTTATTGTTGCTATAAATGGAATAAATACTTCTGATAGCTGTTGATACTGACACAAGTTCCATAGGTAAGAAAGGGAGTGCTTTGGGGGATGTTACAATCTGTAGAGAGTTCTGTTCATATCCAAGTCTTTTATATATTGTTTCTAAGCTAAGAGCCATCTCTGGTTTCAGTTCCCAAACTTTTATAAAAGGTTGATCTGCATGCATTCAGTTTAGTGTTTGAAAATGTCTATTGTATTACTTCAAAGTAGAATGATTCAAAGTGACTTGACTTTAAGTCTTGGCATACCAAAAGTGTCATTTAATCCAAAACCATTCCCAAAACTTTACAGCCTTTTTCATACTGTTGTTTTTTGTTTGGGGTTTTGGTTTGCCTTTTTTTTTTTTTTTTTTTTTTAAATTTACCTACATAAAGATCTGTAAAAATGGCAAATACCTTGATGTCATCTTAGTGGAGATTTTATAAGTGGTTTTTGCATAAATACTCCTCTTGAAAAAATCTAATGACATTTTCCTCTGTGCTTTTCAAGTTGTTTCTTTCAACTAGCATTTCTTTGGATGAGCTTTTTACAGTTTTCCGCATAGTTTTTCATTTCAGTGTAACAAATGGGTTATTTTAGTATTTTTTTCAGAGGTGCTTTCTCCAGAGCCATGCTTGCCTCTTGTCACGTGAAAGTGGAGATAGTTACTACAGTCATATTTCTTTGGAAATTTAATGAATCCAGCTGTGTGTTCCTCTACTCTAGACAAGTAGCTACTAAGGGGAATGAGGGGGGGAACGGAGCAATGGCTTATTTGATATTTGCAGGTAATCTTAGAATATAGTTTAAATGCATTATTGTTGATGGAAGCAGTGCAATTTAAAAAGGAAACAGTGTGTTAACATTGTTTTCTGTATGCTGGTACTAATGTGTGCTTTTTAAGTGGTTATATCTGGCTTTAATGCTGAATGAAATGCTACAAGAAACGTGTTGTGGATTTCTTCTCCCTGATGCCCTTTTTATGGGGAATTCTTCTTTATCTTCCATTAGTCACTGTCTTAACCTATTTTGTGTTTGGAGTGAATACACTTCTATTCCCATTTTAGAGTGTCAGTTATGTCTCTGTCCTTAAGTGAAGTTCTTTCCTCAGTTGGCTGCATTTATTTGCAGATATTTTTATCGTTTTAAGGATACAAATGATGTTAAAGGATGTTGTTTGTATTATAAAACATACATTCTCCAATAGTAGACTTCAGGTTTTGTGGATTGCCAATCTGGTAATGTAATCAGTCTTTGTGATTCAACAAGAATAGGCCATTCCTAAAGGCTATATGTGAAAAACAGAAATAAGGCTTTAGGAAACAGCATCGTTGGCCTACCTAGATATAGTTAAAAGTAAGGGAAGCATGGAGATAGCAGCAGAAGATGCTGTACTATTTGTTACACTAAAAAGCTGTAAGCAAACAGTGATGCTTTATAGCTGTGTATGGGGGATCCAGGTTCTTAAACTACTTTGTGTTTCTGTATTTTACTGTTACCTTAAAACTGACAAGCATTGCAAATACCTAGTAAGATTTGTATTCTTCTGTTTCAGAAACATGCATTTGGCATCCCTTCTCCACCTGTGACAGTGTCATTAGTGTGATGTTATGACGAAAGTAAAACCACTGAAATTGTTTGGTGCTAGAATGATTCATTGTTGATACCATTTAGTACCTTGACTCTTAAATGAACTTGAAAGTCTGATGCTGTTCATCATGCTAAAAAATTAATAAATGGCATTGTAGTAGTAAGGGGTTTAGAACAATTTTGTTATCAGTCCTGTGACAGTACACTGTGTACAATACACTTGTTTGAAACATGGAAGTTTTTACTAGAATGAAGAGATACTCACAGGGTGTACATGGTTATTTGGTTTAGATGGATTTTTCCTTGGAGGGAAATAGAAGCGCTGATGATAACATTCCATTCATACTACTTTTTATAAATGCTTATGTTATGTTTTCATAGGTAAGCCAGGAACAGATCCCAATTCAGCAGCATGGGCAGCTTATTATGCTCACTACTATCAGCAGCAAGCACAGCCACCACCTGCAGCCCCTCCTGGTGGACCAGCTACAACCCAAACTAATGGACAAGGTAGCTGTTAGTAAAATGGATACGTTTCTCATTTGTGGGGGTGTAGATGCCCTATTGTTTATTGTTGTTGTCTTCATATATAGGGTAAATTCATTGTAAAGGAGTCTGTTTTCTTGTGTTTGTCTTGTAAGTTACTCCAGAGAGAATTTTGCTGCTACTCTGGCTGGCCTAATGTCTGTGTAGTGCAGTCATAAGTAAAAATGAAATGAGCCAAACTGTTGATTGTCATTTACTTAAACAGTTGCATCACATTAGTGGTTTTAGGACAATTACAATTATGGTACAAGTTGTATTAGTATAATTGTTGCTCCTGGATGAGGCTTACCACTTAAATTTTAGGTAGTACTTTGTACTGTGAGTTATGTGCATTTCCTGAATCTTGAAAACATGCTAAATGTTTTAAACATTTGTTTCTTTGGTGTCTTTTACAAATAGTTCATATTTGTAGTAGTTTGCACCACATAGGCTTACAGTGTCAGATTTGGGCTGTGTTATTTGGGATTGTTACTGAAAATTTCATTTCATGATTTGTAAAATGTTCTACGCATGAAACAAAATCTAATAGTTTTATTTTGACTATTTTTAATGTAATTCAGGAGATCAGCCAAATCCAGCACCAGCAGGGCAGGTTGACTATACCAAGGCCTGGGAGGAGTACTACAAAAAGATGGGTATGTGTGCAGGTGTTTTCTGTTGTCGCATGGTAGAATGTTTTAGAAGACTTGCATATCACGTTTGATAAGAAGGGTTGTTGTTTGGTTTGTTTGGGGTTTTTTTAAGCACAAAAAATAAAAATGCACAATCCATATATATCGCTAAAGTCCCTGAAACCTGCAGAAAAACAGACTTAAAATTTGATGTTGTGCTTAAGGTATTTACTTGTATTCATGCTAGTTATCAACTTGCAAAAAATAGTTCATACCTAGTGAGATGTCTGTATTTGATCATTGGGAAACAACATCTTTTAAATACTTCAATGTAAGTATTTTTAAGTATATATTTAAAGTATATTTCATAAGTTCTGGAGTTCAACTTTGATCTACTTCATGAAGCTGTTTGATAGTTGTTTCCTAATGCTCATAATGTAAATAATTTTTTTTTTTTTCTTGTAACTTGCTTTCTGTGTTCTAGGTAATGAAAGCATCATAACTAGCTTTTATTTACATCATGCCCTTTTAAAAATAGTATTTGTTTTGCAGTACTTAAAATCTGTGTTTAAACTGCAGGTTATATGTTGTTGCTAGCTTTTTGAAAATACTTTGCTTGAGCTGGCTTATGAAACTGAAATGTATTTGCTTGTTAAGTTGGTTTTGTCAGAATAAGGAAAAATTAAATGGTCATGATGCATTGGCAGATGGTTCTGTTATCTTATAAATCATGGTAATGTCTTCCAGGTCAGTGTTTTGTCCACAGTGTTCTCCCATGGATGTTGTCGTTGATGTAGATTTGTATACTGAGGACTAGTGGGCTTGCACATGCCAGTGCTTTCTCTGGTATCTGTGTTTGACCAGACATGTAGCAGCATCTGGTTTGGATTTTTTGTTTCCTTGTTTGCATGGGAGGTTTGGTGAGTTGTCCTCTTCCAACTGCACACTATTTTCTCATGGAATATTAAGCATTTGGAGCTAAGATTAATAGCACATTTAATTGCTCTTGCCAGCCTTGTACCAGGTTGATGTCAAATTATTCGTGAAGACGTAACTACCTTTATTTTTCTTTATTTTGGCACAGCAAAAGTGGTGGAATGAAACAAAATGTGTAATGATGGTATACGTGGAGAATTGTGTATTGGACTAAGAAAACTGCAGTAGAACTCTCAGGCACATGATTTTTAAGATGTGGTGGGCCTTTTTTTTTTTTCCCCTCTCCCCCCCCCATTTTACAGTGTTAGTTCATCTCACATTTTTCAATGCAAAGTTGTGAGGGTTTTTTTTCTGCTTTTTTAAGAATGATGTAATTTGTTGACAGGGGCTGTGCCATCTTTTTAGTTTGCTGTCTGTGGAAAGCAAAGTGAGTTGCTCTAGTCTCGCATTTGCTTGAACTAAATAGCTAGTTATAAGGTGTTGGATAGAGTTTCTGGGAGCAAGTCCAAAGAGGAGTGTGAACCCGAAAAAGACATCCAGAGATGTTAATAATAGCTCTTCAAATGCAAAATTATTAAAAAAACCCGGTCAGCAGTCAAATAAGAGGAAAAACAGAAATGCAGTTCTGATTGACTTTTCTCTTTCTAGCTCAGATTGAGTTCTTTCCTGAAGGAGAACTCTTAATGCCTGGACCTGTATAACTTGACTCTGTAAATCATGAGCTTGAGTGTGTAAATCGTGGCCTAATGATGGTGAGGCACTGGAATGAGTTGTCCAGAGAAGCTGTGAATGCCCCATCCCTGGCAGTGTTCAAGGCCAGGTTGGATGGGGTTTTGAGCAGCCTGGTCCGGTGGAAGGTGTCCCTGCCCATGGCAGGGGGTTTGATCTTTAAGGTCCCTTCCATCCCAAAAGTTTTATGAGAACTTTTTGACTCATCAGTATGTTGAAAATCTTAATATGGAAAATAACATTTCTCTTAAGATCCACTTAGAAAAGAGAACTGACTAAGTGAGGTTGAAGGGCAGAGAATTCACATAGAATTGAATTAGTGCTAAATGGTGTTTTTCCCCATGTCCTTAATAGCATTAAGTAGTACAAAATCTGACGGAACAGGAAGGCTGGCTGGCTGCAAGTTTGTGGGGTCTACAGGCTCCGAGATGCAGTCTCTACTGTTTGTGCTTCCTCCTGTACTTACTGTAATGCTTCTGTCCCCATTAACTTATGCTCCTATTAATATAAAAAGGGGAAGGTAAGAATTACAAGTCATTCACTGACTTTTCTTTCAGATTTTTCACAGCACAGATAATTACAAAAACAGCTGTTATGGGGAACTGAACTAAAGCTTGGAACATGCTGTGCCCAAGCAGTTTTAGTTTTGCTGCTGAAGAAAACTCTTTTCATAGTGCATATGGCAAACTTATGAGAGTGACACTACTGAACTGGATGTGATACTGCAGCTGACACTCAGGATTTTGTCATGGTTTTTTAAGTATTGAGTAAGTTGTAAACTAAAGCACCTCTGAATATTCCCATTAAAACCATAATACTGGTTCCAGAGTGGCTTCCTACTGGTACAGTATGACTTGGCTATTGACAAAAAACACTTTCCAGTTTTTTACAATATACAAAAGAGTGACTAGAAAATAAGCTGTTTCCCAACTCAAAAATACAGTAATAAGATCCATCTCCTTTTTCAGACTGATATTTTGGTCCTAGACTTGCTGAGCAGCAAATACAACTAAAAATAAAACTGAAAGCTAGTAAACGTATTCATACACATTGCTAGGTTGCTGTACATGAATCTTGTAGGTGATCCAGACTATCTATTTGCTTGGTACCCTACTTGATAAATTCAGGAAAATTTTGTTTGTAATTTCCCTTGAGTATTACCAGGTAACAGAATAGTTTGGCTTTTGAAGACATAATAGATGCTGTTATCTTGAGTTGGAGACCTAGTATTTTTAGTTTTCCTTGCGAGCTGAAATAGATTTGTATAACCGGGCCCTAAAAATCTCCCAAGAATAACAGCTCCCTCGAAGCATGAAGTTGTATTTTAGTAAATGGTCGGTATGTCACTATAGCAGTTTGTAAATTTATCATTTAAAGCCATTCTGATGTATTGTGGGCTTGATTTATAGTGGAATTTATTTCCACTATAGTGGAATTTATTTATAGTGGAATATTATGGAATTTATTATTCCATAATAAAACAGTGGAACTGTTCTTTAATGATTCCTCAGCATTGTAGCAGGAAAAAAAACAAAGAAAAGTTTTGTCTTACTGATATCACCCTTGATGATTTGAGTAGTGGAAAACGTAGAAATATCAGCATTTTCTTTCTTAGCCTTCCTTAATGAGGAGGTACTCTGTTTCTTGTATTTCTTTTGTATGTAGTACATCAGTCTTGTTCGTTGATGTTCCAGTTGTATCTGGATATTAATGAACATTTACTGTTTCAGTGTAATTGTGTACACTGAAAGGAAGTTCTGACTAAACTGCTGAACTCCATGAGTAAGTAGGGGAATGATGCAGGTAAAATATTTTGAATCATTATTAACCTGTTTCAGAAGAGAAGTCCAGTTTGACATTTTAGAGTAGACATTGAACTTCTTATATTTCGTTTGTTACTTGAATTTCAGTACTGCCTTCTTGAATGTCAGAGGAGTCTTTGGTCATAATACACAAAAAAATGCCTTAGCACATTCAGCTCTGCTGACAGTTACTACATAGCTAAATAATTTGTAAATATAGCTATTACCTTAAGTTAATAGTGTGTCGTGGGATAATCTGTAACCATATTAAAATCATTCTGGTTAAAATAATTGTTCAAAAGTATAAATGTAAATGTGGTAAATTGTAAAATGTTATTTCAGCTCTTAAAATTTAAAGAAACTAATTGCTTTACTGTATAACCTCAGAAGTGATGGAGAGGGTTTTTTAATACATCTACAGTGCAAGTGGAAAAACTGTAAGTTGTATAGACAGTTGGAAAATGGAAGAGTTGTAAACTGTTCCCATTCTCTGGTCACAATGTTTTTGAGAGGGTTGAATGAATACACATGTATGTAAGAGAGTGCAGATACCTAGTATTCTTCATGTGAATCTTCTGTGTAAAAGTATTTTATAAAAAACAAAATCAACCTTCTATCTGATACCCTAGAAAACAGTTCATTGAAACCTTTGATACATGTTCCCCAGAATTAGTGGTCTGCTATCCAAATAAAAGGTGAGTTGGGTTCAGGTAGGATTGAAAACTTTCAGCCATCATTGTGTGGGAGCTTTTTCATGATAGCAGGATAAAAGATGAGGAGCACATGGAACTGTACAGGGTGCAGGCTTGCATTTTTTCTTGTATGTATTTGATGTAGTGTCATTGGATGCTGTGGTTGGTTTTGTAGTGTTTTTTAGTTTTTTATAATTTTTTTAGTATCCTAGAAGAAACTTGTGGAGAAGGTGGGGTTTCTGACTGTAAAGCTTTGATTTGAAAAAAAAAACCCTTTAAGAATGTAAATACAAAAATGTCATATCGCAATAGTAATAGTTGTTTCTAAAGTTTTAAAGCTGCAAGTTGCATTTGTTGGGGTGACTGATAGTTCTCAGCTGTAAGTCTGGGAAAGTGACTTGTATGTGTACATGCTGTTTCTAGAGAATTGAAACTTGAATGAAGGTTGGAAGGAGAAGTTTCAGGACTGTATTCTTTGGTGGAGTAAATGTTTACAAAAACAAATGCTCTCTTTGAAAAATGTAATTTGCAGTAACCTAGCAGTTGCATTAAGGAGGCCACAATTGGAGTAATGAATTGGGGTAATGGCATCTGGTGAATTTAGCAATACATTCTGTACAATAAGGTAAAGTCAGTCTAGATGGATTACAGAAAGTAATCTTGCCTGTTGATCTGTAATTTTAATTTAATTGATCTGTATTTTAATTCAATTGCTGCTGATTGTTCAGGTCAGTTTAAGTCAGCAAAGACTTACGCTCTGGAACGCCAGTCAAGAGGTGGAAAAAATTGTCCTCACAGTTACTTAATTTTGCTTTACATGGGAATCATTGCATTAAAATAATAGGATGAGTGGTTAGGTGAAAAAAAAAACAGCCACAAGATTATTTTGAAGCTGAGGAGGAGTATTGCAAGAAGCTAGGTGGTGTTTGCTAGGCAATGAGACTTTGAAATTTTCTTATTTCTATTGCAACAACCAAGCTGTGTCATTTTAATTACTTGTAGGTCAAGCAGTTCCTGCCCCTGCTGGGGCTCCTCCAGGTGGTCAACCGGATTACAGTGCAGCATGGGCTGAGTACTACAGGCAACAGGCAGCATATTATGCCCAGACAAGTCCACAGGGAATGCCACAACATCCTCCAGCACCACAGGTATAAACTTTAAGTGGATTTTTTTGGCTGGCTTCTGTTTCAGTGGTTATATATTTTTGCATGTCTCCTGCTTTGTTATCTTTGGAGTATGCACCTTTTTTTCTAGCGAAGTAACTGTCAGAATAATTAATAGATTACTTTGTTTACCTGATTACTCAAATTCTGTATCTATCCATGTGTTTGGTGATTATGGTTTTGGGTTTGTTTTTTTGGTTGTGTTTTGGTTTTGGTTGTTTTTTTTTTTGTTGTTAAGAAAAACTTTTTCCTCCCAGGGTTTTGAAAACCATGCAAGAAGCCACCACCATTTACATTAACCAATTTTTCTTTCTTAAAGGCTTCACTCCTGAGTTAGCTCGATTTAAAGGATTTTCTTTAACTTTTTGTGTATCTCTTATGTATCTCTTCTGCACAGGGCCAATAATAAGAAGTGGACAATACAGTATTTGCTTCATTGTGTGGGGGAAAAAACCTTTGTTAAATGTATGGATGCAGACGCCTTGATGAAGATCTTAATTTTGTTTGGTTAAAAAAAAATAGTGTTTTTGAAAATGTACAAAATATCTATCACTACTGATAGGAGGTAATATTTCTGTGTAGAAATGAAAAATGGTTTGTTTTTAGTACTAGTGTAGATGTACACATTCCAGCAAATGTATTTGCAATTATGTGGTCAATGCTTTGTGATATAAATGTACTTTTTCAATGTATACTTTATCACTTTTAAAATGCCTGTTTTGTGCTTTACAATAAATAATATGAAACCTCCTGTGTCGGTAAGTTGGATATGTGGGTATATAAAGAATTATAGGATTGTTTTGCAACGCTGAATCAAGGTACCTGTACACAAATGAGCTTATTTTTTTTCCCCTCCCCCATGAAACCTTGTTGAGTTTAAAAACTTCTTGTTGGCATGTTTTTCCCGTCTTGCAGAATAGTTGTAGGTGGAGGATCTCTTTCATTCATTGTATTTGCTGCCTAGCACCAGTAATCTTGATACCTTAATTTTCTTTCTATTTGAGTAAAACTGCATGTGTTTAAGACAGTGACTTTTTTTTTTTTGGCATACTTCCATTGCATTAACAGTGAAATTTCCTTTTATACATGACCACTGTTTCAGACCTGTGCAGCTGCTATAATGTAATTTTTGTTCTTAATGGAATACTTCAAAACTGTTCCTTCATAACTATTTTATGGATTTTTTCAGACTAGTTATAAAAGTTGTTTTAAGTGTAATGTGCTTAAGCCTTCAGTTTAAAGTAGTCCACTTCAAAATTCAGTGTAGAAAAGTCAATGTGGTATGCATAGTAGTTAAAAAAATTGCATCTGTCCTTAAAACTCTGTTTTGTTTGAGTGATGGGGAGTGGTTGAGAACTTCCTGCAGAGCAAATAACTTGGTTTTGTAAATAGTCAAGCATTTGAATCAACTGAATATTTTTATATATACTTGAAACTTCTTATTGCTCTAATGCTCATACTAAAAATCTGATTCTCTTGAAATCTTATGTTTGCTCTTTGCATATTTATTGGCTCTTTGAATATATTAGACTACATGCAATACAGTCTGTCTTGCCATTGTCTGTTGAAGTGCAGGTTTGATCCAGCCAGTATAGAACTAGCTCTATAGGGGTGAGAAGGACTGTGCTGTGTATCATCCTTGATTGTTCCTTCAAGGAGCATTGCACTGTAAGTACATCAGAATGACAAATTGATGAACTGCAACAGTATCTTTTTGTCAATGTTCCACATAATGAAAATGCCATACTTGTGTGACTATTATGTTGGAATACAGTGCTGATATTTTAGGAAACCGTAATTACTTCTTAATTCAGAAACATAGGTTTGTGTATATATATGCACATACACATAATATGAGCTTTTGGGTAAGTATTCCTGAACCGTTCAGCAATAGCTAAAGAAAATTGTGTTTCTTTGTATCTGAGTAATAGTCTTTTTTATTAGTACTCCTGAGACAGGTGTATTGTTCGGTGTTTTAAAGTATGCATATCGTAACATTGGAGTCTTTGGAACCAGTTGTTAGACAGAAGTTGTCTTTGCCTTCAGATAGTTGGCAGATACATAGTGATGTAGGTATGTTTAAAATAATTCTGTAACTGTTAAATTGCTTTATCTTTTGGAACACCGTATTGTTGCTTTGAGAACAAGTTTTTTTTAGGGTGGCTGCACAGAAGTTAAGGCTTGAAAACTGAAGTAGTTCATTCAAGTAATTAGCAATGTATGTATTGTGCTGTAGAAATAGAAGGAATTCTTTTTATCTATTTTAAAATTAGGAATTATTCTGGTAGCTTAAAAAAGGCTAGGACAGCATTTGCTATCTTTAGTGTAGGTTATGAAGTTTAATAGTTCAGATATTTTGCATGGTATTTTGTAGATAACCTTATAGATTGGTGCATTTATTATGTACTAAACTGAGCAGAATTAAATTCACTGGATTCTTTTATCATTCACAAAATGGAGGCTGTTGATTTTGATTCATTTAAGGTATAAAATCTTTATTAATTGCAAACAGTGCAATTATTTATACTTCACAGTGCCTTCCCAGACCTTCCACCTTAGGTTCTGCTGCAAAAAAGCAACAGGTAAGCACAACCTAAGGAAGTATATAAATTAATATATTTCAGTACATTAATGTTGTCCCTGTGAGATCTTTGTGGTTGTGTATTGAAAAGCAATCTGCTGCTTCCCCAAATGCATTGTTACTCACGGTTCCATTTCAGTGGAAAGTCTTTTTTAAACAACTGTTTATATTTCTAGGTAAATATGTAATTTTTTTTTTTTTTTTTTTAAGACAAGATTAGTAGATTGCAGTAAACTTGATCAGAATAAGTAATTTTTGTTATTTTCCCTCAAATAGGTAATTGTTGCAATTAAAGACTCAAATCTTTAAAATATGCAGGAATTGTTTTGGTTAGAAACGTCAACAGCCTTCACAAATGTTTTTTATAATAGGGCACTATTCCCACTTAAACTCTTGAGACCTAAATATGAAGAATATTGCATCTTGTTGTTATCACTGAACTTGATAACTTGTCTTAACAGTTATAGTGTGTTAGTGGAATTTTTAGATAACTTAGTTTGCTTATTCATACTTGACATGGTAGGAAAACAGATTCTGGAGTTTCAGAGATTAGTATATTTTGAATGAAAAAGCATGTGCACCAATTAAATGTTAACAGCAAATAATATTTTCTCTATATAGCAGTCAGTGTATCCTGTTTCTTGATACTTTAACTGAATTGCTGTATATTTTGATAGTTTAAAATGATTGTATGTCTTATAGATGGTCTGGTACAGGTTTTTGGTTGGGTTTTATTGGGATTTTTTGGTTGTTTGGGTTGGTTTTTTGGTGGTTTGTTTGGGGGTTTTTTTGTTGGTTTTTTTTTTTTTTTTTTTTTAGTTTAATGTAAAGCAGCATCTATTTGGGTTTTTTGTTGATTATTCTGTTTCTGAAATGTGCTGCTTTTGCAAAAGTCCTGCTTATCTGTACATCAAAGAAAAATATTCAAAAATACTGCCTTCATTTTCACACACAGTGCTGAAGATGCTGCAAGCACCAAATCATAGCTCATAGAATCAGGTCCTGAGATAGTTACTACCAGTAAAGAGGAATCCTTTGAGTGTATGCCATTGGTGAGCCGATGAGCATGGACCATAGAAGGGCTCCATGTAGAAGGTAAAATTGGCAAAAACATAACAGATTTGAAATGTATCCCATACATAATGGTGTAGGGTATAATTTTTGTTCTGATCACTTCTCATTCTTTAAAGTATTACTGTTTGACCATAAATGTTCCATAATCTGTTAAGTTTTTTAAACTGTGATTTAATAATATAAATCATCTATTTTAATTTATATTCTTCTAAACAGTCAAGCTTAGATATACTGAATTTTTGAACTAAAAACAGTTGTGCTTCAATTTCTCAAGCCACTTAATATTTCATTTGTAGTTTAATATGTAACTTCATTTTTGATGTGAGAAAAGGTTAGGTGTGTACCATTTGGATTTTGATACTGTGAATTGAGTGTTGGGGCAAGTCACTTATTCACTTCTTTTACATGATACTTTTTTCTTCAACTGTTGTTCTAAAATATCTTGAACAGTCTTTCAATTTTAAATTTAGACAGTGGGAGGAGATAAGAAAATGCCAGTTGGATGTTGCTAGTGTGTGGAAAGTGAGATATTCTTGTGTGTAGCATTTGAGGTGTACTGACTTGCAGCTTTCTCACTGCTGAGCTTACACAACATGCTGTTCTTGCTAAGCATAGTGTTTACTTTTCAAGTTTGTCTCCAAGCGCATGGTTCTTGGGAGAACAGAAACAGATTATTGGAGCTATCCTGATCCAAAAACATGACTGGCCTTCCTCAGAAATGTAATTAACTTGTCCAAAAGATGTCTTTAAATGTTTTCTGCTTTTCCTCCCCACCCTTAAGAGTCCCACAAGTTTAGAATGTGAATAGTACAAAATGTTTAAAAAGGAAAGCATAATGTTCAAAGTATTAAGTGTTTTCATATCACTTTCTATAGCCTTTACTTTAATAGGACATGAAGTAGAATGTCAGGTGGATAATCTTCAGTCTAGCTTTATCATAAGTCTTCTAGTTTAAGTTGTCCAGGCACAGAGGATCATTATTTACTTGCACAACCTCAACCTGTCTTCAAGTATTTTGTCCTTTTACTGGTGGTGTTTTATGGGATGATAGAAATTGTTTCTCCCCTGTTCTCTTCTAAAGTAATGTTTTAAGTTATTCCATTGCATGCTAGAAGCTTTTTATTTTGCTTTTTTTTCTGGAAGATGGGGGAGGAAGGGAGGTCTGGGCTTTTCAGAAAGCATACAGTTGACAGGATTCCCTCTTCCCTAGTAATAGCTTATAAAACTCTTATGTATGCACAAATATTTCTCTTGCGTGCATGTGAAATGCCTTTTCGTCCTGAGAAAAGTGTTCTCTGCAGAAACTACCCGTGTGTAAAAAGAAGATTGGCTTTAAAAGGCAACTGTGATGGAAACAGTGTCTTAGGGAGATGCAGCTTGGACTGAGGTAAATTGAATGCTTTACAAAAATGTGGTTTTGAGCTTGCATTGACATTGTATGTAATATGGGTACACGTTAACTGTATTATGGTTTTTGTATGGTTTTTTCTCAATAAATGTAAACTGATGGATAATAATAGCAATGTTTGTCTTTTTTATGCTCCTATTCCTGCCTTTGTTAATTTCAGAGTAAAGATCTTGGCATTAACTAGTACTGTGAACAACACCCACATGAAATGAAGTAAAATATATTCATATGGCTAGTAGGATAAATATTTATTCAAAACATCAGGCAGCTTATTACCCTTTTTTTTTTCCCAAAGACATTTCTGAATTTGTAACTTTTTGTTGATGCAAGAGAGGAATTTTCAGTAGGTGTCTGTACAAAGAGCAGTCAGCAGATTCAACCACAGGAAAATTTCTTTCTGAAACAACTGCATAAACCTAATTTGCTGCAGCTACCTTGTCTTTATGTTAAGGCTTATACATATGTTCTTTAATTTAAAATGCGACTATTCATGAAATTACTCCTACAGAAGCTGAAGCTGAAAAACTCAGATGGTGTTAGCTGAATGACATTAGTGTTGATGTCAAGAGGTCTTAGGAAGAAATAACAGTAGCCTTAAGAAGACAATGTTTAGAGATGGAGCAATTTATTGCATTAAGAAAGAACAAAAATTGAGAAGTTAGGCACTTTTTGAAAATAATTTTCTTAAAGCTTGCTTCCCATCAGCTTAAAATATGAGCCTGCCATAGCTGTCACCAACTGTTTCTGTATCATTTAAGCAATGAAAAAATCAGCAGTTTTACAAGTAAATGTTGGTACTGTGAAAACTACTACAAGCCTTACTGAGACTGTTTTACTGGTTTTAGTTTTGGATTGTCAGTGGCATCAACAAGCAAGCCCATTTTAAAACAAAATAACCAATGCTCTTTAAAACAAAACAACAAAAGTGAGCAGTTACGTAATCGTTTATTCTTTAAAAATAGTACACTGGAGTTTTTGAAAATCATCAATAAGTATTTCCTTTGGCCAGTTCAGTGCCTCTGAGATAAAGAAAAACAGCTTAAATATTCAGTGTTCATGCAAAATATATCAATAGATTTACACTACTACACAAGTTTCCAGATTGTGTATTTAGCTTTATACTATTACACAACAGTTGGTCTTCAAGTGTGGGAGCCCTATAATAATTTAGCTTTTTTCTTTAGTCCATCCTTCATACACTGATTCCTTCTTTTTAGTCTTTAATACCAATTTCTGTACTGAGCAAGGAACCTGGACACTCACAACTGAAGGTTATTCTTATCTGATGCAGGAATGACAATGCATATCATTGCTTTCTTTAGTTGGCCCCATCAGAGAAAGAGATGATGCAGTAAGAAAGTTTTGAGGGGAAGAAAGATTCCAGCTAAAGCAGAGCATTAGTAGTCATCAGCTAGAAAATAAAAGGATAAGAGAAACAGATAATTAGATTTCATAGTAGGAAAGGTGCAAGAAGAAGGAAGCAAATGAAAATGCTAACTCTTACTTTCAATGGTAAGAATACAAGTGCTAGCAGATGTGCCTCTGTTGTTGACTGCTTTACACATATATTCGCCTTCATCTTCTGGGAAGGTTTCTGGCAAGTAAAGGCAGTAAGTTTCTCCTCTTTCAATATATTGATAGTCCTCAGAGTCCTGCAACATTTCTCCCTCAAACCACCATGTAACTTCAGGTTTCGGTTCTCCAGTAATTTTAACTGTAAATCTCACTGGCTCGCCATCAACAACCGATGTGTTTTTCAGTGACTTCTTGAACCAGGGCGCTCCAGATCGAGCTTGATCTTCCTCATCTTCGCAAGTAGAACCATTAATAATGCTTCCCTCCTCTTCTTCTTCCTCTTCCCTTTTCTGTTTTAAAATACGTTGATTTAGAACATTTAAAGTGGCATAGCAGTATGCCTGCCAGTGATAACATACTTGATTACAGAAAGTTACCACATTTCTGAAAAGGTGAAATGCCCACCTATCCCACTAGACACTGTAATGCACTGAATCTAGATACGGAACATGTGAGGCTGTAATCTTAGAGCAAAATATAAGCATAAAATAAAAAATCGCATTTTCAGACTATTCAAAGGATACTGCAAGAAGAGTTCATTGTATCTCTGAATGCATCAACAATATGTGAAAACACCAAAAGCAATTTTACATTATTGCAGCAATTCACAGCAGCTGTTAGAACAGCATAATGTTCCTTTTATACCTCTGGCAGTGTTGCCATCAGCGGTAATCAGAAGCCAAGTTAAATGACACTTAGGACTGAGAAAAGGCACTTTGTAATTTATACCTTCTGTAATGCGGCATCAATTTCCTTCTGTTCAAACTGCATGCGTAGTAACTTCTGTTCTTCAATTCTTCTCTGCTCCTCTTCTTCCCTGGCTCTTGCCATTTGCTCAAAACGGGCCTTCATGTTTACTTTGTGAGTAAATGGAGCCTCAGATTTCTTAGCTGGTCTCACATCTACGTCATCATCCTTGGGAAGGGGAAATTAAAAAAAAGGACATTACTTTTTAAATATGTATAATAGTAAACTTGAGTTTTGTAGAGCAGTAGTTCTTAACTGAACAAAGCCATGGAAAGTCCTGTTTTTCTCAGAGGTTTGATGTTGGGTTTAAGATCAAGTCTCTTAATAGCTTATCCCAGAGACAGAGCAAAATACTTGCAAAGTAATTTCAAAAATGTTGGGTAGAAAAATACTCCTAAGGATTTATTTTCATGTAAAAATTGAATACTGTCATGTGGCAATGGTAAATCCTTAGTGATTTGAGTTTTATGCCATAGTGTTTGGGGTAGCTTCAACACCTAACACAGGTTGACCTTGTAGAAAAATCATTACAGTGTCAGTCATTAAAAGCTCAAAAATAAAAGGTAGGTGTTGAGGTGATTCTGAAGTGACTGACCACTGTGAATGGGAACCTCAAAATGAGGCTCAGATCAGGCTTGCTGCTGTAAAAAGTTTTGTGCACTGCCATGTGATACATCCTGAAAGCTGACATTAGTGGTTTGGGTCACAGAGCATTGGGTTGATTTATTGCTTAGATTGGTAGCCTAATTTCTTGCTTTTCCCCTCTGAAAAATGCCAGAGATTCCAGTCTGAGGTATAGATAAGTAGACTTCCTTTTCTGCTCTATCCTGAGAAATGAGTAAAGATTCTAAGACTTGATCTTCAAAAGGTATTGTTTGTTTTTCATGTTTTGGTTTTAATTCATACAGTAGAGAATGAGTTAGAGCTCAGAAGGAGAAGCAATTCATGATGATTAACAGAGTAATTCTCAAATAAGAATATTTCAAACCCTCAGGCTGGCAGGTTTCAGGTTGTTAAGATGCTGAATTGAGGACTTTGATCAGAAAACAGGTGTCTGCTTGACCAGATGACTGATAATAACCTAGTGCTGTTTCTGTCAGGGATGCTGAGGTGGGAACAGGAAGGAAGGGAGAAAATAATTTTGGAAATGTGGCAAACTTTGAAAGCAGCAGCACTGTCAACTCCTGGATTATCAGTGTGCGAGTTAAGTACACCATTAACATAAAGAGAATGCAACTTACCTCCTGAAATTTTTCAGCTTCCCTTTCTCTTATTTCTTCATCCATTGCCCTTCTCTTTGCTCGCTCTTCTTCAATCTTCTTCTGTATTTCTTCTTGAGACAGCTGTCCTATTTTTTCAAATTTGCTTTTTAAGTTCTTTGCCTGAATAGAACCACTTCTTTTTAGCTTTATTAATTCTTCATATTCTTTGCTTAGCTCGAAAGTTTCACATTCTTCTTCCAGCTGTTCAGAAATTGCAGAATGATTAAGGTGGAAAATGCCATAGGTATTTTTACTACGTGTTCTCCCTACAGATAGATGTAACTTAATACACTTGAACAGTTCTCTTAGTTATTTGAAATCAGCATAGACATTTTCTCTATATCTTTTTTTCTTTGCTATTCTCTAAACTAGATACAGATTTTACAGTATCTTGCTTAAATGTACCTTTGTTTGTAATTGCTGTCAATAAGCCACCTTTCACAGACTCAGAAAACCGGATACCTAGCGATATAAAGAACTTAGTTATCTTGGATCAAGAATTTACCTCTCTGGCTTACTTGCAATATGATATAACTTTCTAAAATACAGCTACTTTGTTAATTCAGTAAAAAGCAAATGAGATTTCAGGATGTTGTGGCTGGAAAAGAAATGTCAGTTCTAGATCTTGTAGTCAAACCCTGTCTGAAGCTGATATTGTTGCTATTTTACTCCTTCCTTTTGTGACCTCTGACTGACAGTTAAGATGTATATGCATTTTAGTTGGAGGGCCCTGTCTCTCCTTCCCCAGCATGTAATACGAAATTTGCTTAAAAAGTTTAGCTGTATAAAGGCTCCAGTGTAAGCTGGAGCCTTTATTACTCACTAGCTTACCTTAGCTTAACAAAAATGTAGTCCTCTAACATTCAAAAGAGAATAATAAAGAATTGCCACCCACAACCAAATCAAATTGAAGCGTAAAGTTCATGAACGTGATGTTTTAAACATCTGGCATGCAAAGCAAATTTTGTGTGATTTTTAAGATCAACTGTGACAGTCTTCAAACCCTTGATACATTGACTAGAAATAAGTTGAGGCCCCTGTAATCTTTCCTAATTAGTTAACACCACATTCCCTTGAGGAAAAAGCAAGAATTTTGCTCTTTCTTAATTTCAAGTTTGTATTTTCATTTAGGAGCTAGATGTTTCTGCTCTTCTGTTATTGTAAATATTACATAATAGCTTTAGTAATGCTGTAGAATTTTCAGAAGTGACTGTAAAATAACATTACAAGTTTGGAATTGTGTTTTTACTTTTAGGGTGGCAAGGGATAAAAGCATTTTCCTGGAAGATTAGTGATAAAAATATTTTTAAAACGTTGTATAACATATATATGTTTTTCTGGTTTTCATTCTTTTCGTATAATGCTAGAAGTACTGATTTAAAATTGTTTCGAAGGGAATATTCAGTTACATTCTTAAACGATGAGATTTTAATAATTAACTGAAATTATCTATTTACTTTTATTCAGAATATGCATAGCGTATCCTTTGATATACAAACCTCTCCCATTTCTTGTCTCAACTGCTGAAATTCTTGCTTCTCCATTTCCAACTTTTGCCTACGCTCTTCTTCTGTGCGTCTCTTTTCTTCTTCCATTTTTTGTCTCAGCAACTCCTCAAAATTAATTTCCAGTTTACCAGGTACAAGAGATTCTTGAGAAAATGTTTTAAACATTTCTGGTGATTCATCATCCAGCACCTGCTGGAAATTGAGAGCATTAATAATACTTGTGATGAAATCACAGCAGTGCTCAGGCACTCTAGTACATAAAGAAAACTGAGTATTTTGCCACATCTGCCACAATAAGATGCAATGTGAGTATTCCTCTAATGTTTTGGGAGGGAGTGTGTTTGCACAAATGATATTTGACTTTAGGTCTTCCTTATTACAATGCTACACTTTTATAATGAGGGTGAAGGTGATTATTAAAACTCAGTCTTTTTTGCAAGGTGATGAGAGGATGTCCCCTTAATGCAGCTTTGGGACCTGAAACAATTGATTCCCATTTACTTCCCAGACTATCATTACACAAAATGCTTGTGTTTCAGTGTCGCTGCTCTTAACACTGAAGTTAGATGTACTTGTAATCTTTTCTTAAGCAAACCGGATTAAATTCTTGTTCTTAAGCAGTACTGGTATTCCCAGTAACCAGAACTGAACAGAATTTTCTACAGGAATCTCTCCTTGTGCACAAATTGATTTTACAAGGTTATGTTGCCAGTTGTTTCTACAACCCAACAGCAAGGGTTTTCTCATTTCTGTCCTTTCTCAGGAAGGATTATGCTTTCATAGTTATTCATGAGCAAGCCACTTATTTTGTACCTAATTCATAAAATGGTAGGGCCTAGGAAAGGTGAATTTAACTATTTCAAAAAGCAGGAAGTGTAAGAAAAAATACTTTATCAGACTGAATTTGTTGAAACAAAATTTTACCGAAACAGGAAACTGCTACAAAAAATGGCCAGGGAGCATGTCAGTCTCTTGAGTTTAAGCAGCAAGGTTAACTTCTTGATAAAACCTATATAAATATATGTTTATGCGTGTAACTATGTAAATTTATTAACAGAGATTGACTCAGCAGAAATGTTCTGTAGATAAATGTGAGATTTTTCAATTTACTGTTTCATCTCACATTCTTAAATGCAACATTGTGGGGTCTTCTTCTCTGCTTTTCAAGAATAATGTAATTCCTTGTCTTGGGCTCTGCCATCTTTCTAATTTGCTGTCTCTGGAAAGCAAAGCCTGGGTTGCATTAAGTCTTGCATTTGCTCAGACTAAATAGCTAGTTATAAGGTTTTGGGATACAGTTTCTGGGAGCAAGTCCAAAGAGGAGTGTGAACCCAAAAAAGACTCTGGGAGATGTAAATAATAGCTCTTCAAATGCAAAATTAAAAAAAAAAAAAAAAGAAAATCCCAAGTCAAGAATCAAATAAGAGGAAAAACAGAAATGCAGCTCTGGTTGATATTTCTTTTTCTAGTTCTGAGTTCTCCTGAAGGAGAACTCTGGATATCTGAACCTGTATAACTTGACTGTGTAAATCATGAGCTTGAGAGTGTGTAAATTGTGACATGAATCATGGAGGTGAGGCATTGGAACAGGTTGCCCAGAGAAGCTGTGAATGCCTCATCTCTGGTAGTGTTCAAGGCCAGGTTGGACTGAACTTTGAGAAGCCTGGTCTAGTGGAAGGTGTCTCTGCCTGTGGCAGGGGGTTTGGGACTAGATCACCATTAAGATCCTTCCAAACCAAAACATTTTATGACTGTATTAGGTCAGATACTGATCTAGAACTGTAATGGTGATGTGGCTTTTGGCACTATTTAATCATTGCATGTTTGAAAAGCCTTGTTACAAATATGGAAGAGCCCAGTGTTCCTTAAACTGTAGGCATTCCCAACAGTAGTCATCAGTCAAATGCTAGAAGGAATTAAAGGAGCAAAACTTTCATTTGAGAAAGTGTTTTGACTAGCTTTATAAAGAAACAAACTTTTTAAAAAGACTCTTTGGCACTCCCTTTTCTCTTTATTGCTACTTACTGCCATTGTAACTTAACGCCTTTCGATGCTCTTTGTACTGTCCCAGTTTGTATGTCTGTCTTGACCTATTTTGCCCATATCTTTTTTAATTTTTATAGCTCTTTAGGTTTTTTTGCCTCAATCCCACTCAAATACTGCTGCTATTCACTATAGATGTCCTTCAGATTTTCCCTCTGAGTAAGCTTACAGTTGGACTTCAGCCCCCATTCCTTCCATTCTTCATTTGTTTTGCGTAATATGAGCAGATTTGTTGCAATTGCATTATGGAGAAGTGGAGTCAAGAAGACAAAGCTGTTAACTATTTCCTTTAATGAAAACAGTGTATAGCCCCGTAGTTTTTGGAGGCTAATCACAGCTAAATTAGCAAAGAAATGTGAAAGTCTCTTGTTATGATGCATTGGTTGATATGCTCATCACTTCAAGGAGATACAGAACCTAAGTAAGTGGGCAGGAGAAGCATTAATTCAAAATTTACCAATGCATGTATGTGTAAGCGTTAAAAAGCTGTGCATGTGAGCAAACACTAGCAGCTGTCTGCTCTGTATTTTTGAATCACTGAGTTACAAAAAGGCAGCAACCCAACTTAATCCTGGTTAAAAAATGAGGAAAAAATTCAGCTGAATTTTGTGATGTACAAGCTCCTTGTGGTTGGTTCAATAAATATTTAGCTGTATTTTGTGAAGTGGGAACAGATGGTAGTGAGAACTGGTCCTGTACCAACCACGGTTTGCAGCAGTCAACAAATATTCAGTGGGAAACAGTGACTGGCAGAAAAAAGAATATTTTTTTCTCTGTGCTAGGTCAGGTTCTCTGTGCATTCTCTAATAGACTGTCAGGGGTGAAAGATGAATGCTTCAGTCTGAAAGTGATCACCTTGGTGGTGGGAAGCATGGAAGTATGAATGCAGAAAAAGTAAACATGAAATAGGGAGATGCTTCCGAAAGGAGGTGGTGGTTGTGTTTTCTAGCAACAATATTACTACTTATATGTGTGTACACTTTCAAATCTAAAATGAATCAACATGAAAAAGGTTCTAAAATAACTACGTAATTTAAATGCTTAAATAAAAATTGTGTGAGGTTTTACTACTTCTGAAAGAGATGACTAATATGTTCTTAAAATGTTTAAAAGTAAATTTGTATTGCTGCTACATTGTGTAGCTGTGGAAAACAGGGAAAGCATGGTCTTATATTTTTTTGTTATAAGTAACAGAAAATGTGTTCATTTTCAAGATGCTAATTAACAGAAAACTTCAAACATGAAAATGCAAAAATACATTTTCAGTTAATTTCTTAAATTGCTGAACGTTTTCACTGTCTGCAGTTAAGAGTGCAGTCATAAACTCTGCTGCATCTAATGGATTAAACCCTGTTTAATCAGTGATATTTTTCTTGACTGGACACTTCAGCTTAGGTTCTTGCTACATGGAGGCAGAAAAAAGGTTCTCAGCAAAGCAGGAAGAAAACAGAGGGTGGCACATTCTTTCTTTGCTTTTCTTTTTTCTTTGTCTGCTGGCTTTTCATAATGTAACTGAATGGCAGAAGTCCAGTATAATCATATAAAGTTTTAATTTGTCTCACAAGCATTGCTTTGAATGATGAAGAAAATTTTATTAGTTATGCAGCTGGTCTTTTCCAATAAAAGCACAGAGGGGAATGTAGGAAGACACTGCCAGATGACTGGTTTATTCCACAGTTCTGTATGGTGGGTCTTGCCCTTCCTTTTGAAACAAATACTTAGGTTTAGGTGGTATTTGTGCAATTTAATACTGTGTTTCTTAACCACCACCAGTAAGTAACTGGCTTATATCCAAAAGCCTTCAACAACTTGAAGTTGTTGGAATAGGCATGAAGAATACAGTGAAAAGCTCCGTGCTGGTTATTTCTTATAATAATGTTGCCACTTTCTGAAATCGGGCATCTTTCTCTGCTTTAGCTGGTGCCAGTAGCTCAATCTTAGATCCCTGAAAATTTTTCTTCAGTGTAATCTTAACCCAAATTTTCGAAGTGTCCCTGCCCATGGCAGGGGGGTTGGAACTAGATGATATTAAGGTCCTTTCCAACCCTAACTATTCTGTGATTCTAAATCACAGAAACCTGAATGTGTCTAAGGAAGATCCGTATTACAAATTGTTCTAACTGTAAATGCTACAAGTTAGGTTTTTTGTTTCTCTGAATAAGAAACAAAATACAATAAAAGTATCAGTTAGCTGACTTCAGCCTCTTAATTTTTCCTTCCTAAAGGGCCACAGATGACTAGAAAATTCGTACTTGCAGTGGGCATTCCTCTAGTATGCCAATAATTGGGCTTTAGCTAGTAAGAGCTGATTGGTGGCTACCCTATAAAGGTAGGGAGATAAACTTGGAGAAGTAAGAGGAATTGCTTTTCCCCAAAAAAACCCAAACCCTACCTGTGAAAACATTCTGCTTTCTAAATTTGTTGTATCTACAATAATAATAATACCCATTGGACACAATGTCTGGTTTTGACTAAATTATTTGAAATCCTTTCTAGGCTTGCTGTGAGGAAGGATTTTTCTGTGATTTTTGGCAAATGAACTTGATTAGTTTACCCCACCACCTTGTAGTAAGTACTGAGGTAAACTAATTACTGAAGGATTTGAAGCATGCATTCTTAACTGTATTTAGAGCTTTTCCCTAGAGCAGCTTTAGAGTTACTTAGGTAAAAACTAAACTATATACTAAACAAAAATGCCATACCATGTTCCTTCTTGCTTCAGCAAATGCTCTTTTTTCTTCTTCAATGCGTCGTCTTGCATCTTCTTCTGCTTTCCTCTTTTCCTCTTCTCTCCTCTGTCTTTCTATCTCCTCAAAACTGAGTCTGAGTTTACCAGGACGGAATTCTTTAACAGAATTTTCAGATTCTTCATCATCACCTTCATTTATCTTGAGAGAAGAGGGAGAGGAGTAAATAGAAAGGACTTTACCCAAACATAAAAATATTCTTTATAGTAAATAGCTATTTCATTAATTCCTTTCTGATCTTTCATAATTTTATTTTTCTCCAGGGGGGGAAGAAAAAATGGAAAGTTTGGTTCCTGTAAGAAATATTTAGTCTTGGTTTTAGCCAGGGGAGGGAGAAAAGAAACATATTTTGATAACCTATATGTAGCTTCTGTAATTCCTAAAAATCCGTTGAGTGTGTAATTCAAAGAATAATGTGTTATAATGAAAAGGCTGAACAATTAAGTATGTATTTTACAGTCTCAGGATGGATAATTTACTCTAAATCACTCCCTATTCACTTTCTTTACATCTCTTTAATAGACCTTTATGCTGTCAAGTCTTTTTGTTTGTATATAAATTGTTTTCACCATTGCAGTTACCAGTTAAAAAAATGCTGTAGAGTTTTATAGCAAAACTAAATCAATTAACACTTTGCTATTACCCCAGACTGAGATTTTTCTTTCTTTTTTTTCTTTTTAGACATTTAATCATCACTGAAGAAAGGGAACTGAGATACTCTGATCTCTTCACTATTGCTTGTCTCCAGTAACACTTATCTGCAGAGAGAAGGCTGTGGTTTGCAAACTGCAATCAAGAACAAAAGACTGAACCATCTTCAGAAGACATCTCAGATTTCTTTTGGAGTACAGAAGTTGTAAATTATATTACTTGCTAATAAATGCAGATACGGTGGGAGACATGAACAAAACTTCAGTAAGAACAGCTAGTGACTTTATTAAGTTCTCTCTTTTTTGTTTTCTTCCCTGATCTCTTTCACCAGCATCCCCTGTCCAACCCCAAATAAAAAAGTGCATTATTGACATTGTCAAGGTTATTGTTGTGGAATGGTTAGATGATTTATTCGAGGTGGCGGTGGAAGAGTAAACTACAATTTAGGTATCTACCTAAACCTAGAACTCTCTCTATTTGGACCAGTTGGGAATTTCAGAGTTTCAGCTTTCTCGAGGTTCTGTGGTTTGATTATTTTTTTTCTTTTTTTTGAGAATATAAATGTCTAGAATGTTTTTGAAATGTAGTCAGCATAGTGATCCTGAGCTGTTTATCCAAGAATGTTCAATCATAATTACTGTACTCTGTTTAAGTTTAAGTTTGCAAGTTTGTAAAAATAATATTTTCAAACATGTAATGAAAGAATAAATTCTCTTTTCTCATTCATCTTCTTTGTATGTGAAATAACAAAGTCATAATGATCATAATTGTACATGGGAAAGATATTTAAATACAGAACTTTAAAAATGCTTTTGGAATATAGTGAAGTGAGGAAATACAGAACAAACTACCTGGCATATCTTACATTAAGACTAAGTGCATAACTCTTAGCATGATCAAATAACAAACTATAGCGAGATCTGTTTATAATTGATCTAAAATAAGTGTGGTTTATGATATAGAATACATACAGAGGCAATTTTGCAAGTAATATGAAACAGGAATTGTGGGCTATATTTCTGACAACTTGGGGCTTAATCTAGTAATTTCTGGTACATTGTTGTTTTATGCCAGTACATACAAGAGAGCTGACTGTCTTTTTTTAACTTGCTTCATAAGAGCAAGGTTGTAATGGATGTATTTTGCATAGGTAAATATGGGAATAAGAAATAGCATTCTGTTACTACAGACTGTCTTCATAAAAACTGGTTACTGACACATCTGAAGCACTAGTTACGGACAAAACAGACAACTGGTTATCTTCTTGAGGGTCCACTGCTTTTGGGGTACTACAAACTGTAGATATAAAACCTGCTAAGATTGCTGGCAAATTTAAAACACATGAATTTCCTGGATTTACTAAAAGAATGTCAAGCGTTATGTCGGTGTGGTTACCGAATTAGAGCTAAGGTCAAAAATACGTCTTTCAGAAATTTATTTTTGGACTCTTAAAACCTGCAATATAGTAAAGAGTAAGAAAAAAGAAGAATCAGATACAGTAAAGAATGTAAAAGCATATCCTAATGTAAAAATTGTGTAACTACATGAACAAAACATGCATTTACCATTTGCTGCCTAGCTTCTTCAAAGGCACGTCTTTCCTCTTCTAAACGCTGTCTTGCTTCTTCTTCTGCTTGCCGCCTTTGATTCTCCTGTCTTTGTCTTTCAAGTTCTTCAAATGTCACTTTCAGCTTACCAGGAGACAGAGACTCTGGAGTTTTATTGTCTTCATTTTCACCCTGTGTAAGGAAAATGAAATTGTTATATCTTAAATAACAGATATTTATTTCTTGGATATTTTTAGATGAGTGGTTTACCATGACAAATGAAAGGCACTTGGTTTCCTTAAGGGATGGGGTTTGTTCCTCATATTTTAGCTTCATTTCTTCATCCTGTCTCTCTCTTTGTTCTGCTCTCTCCTTTCCTGTGTTCTCGAAGTTTATTTTCATCTTCCCAGGTGTTTTGGTGGGTTTTACAGGCACTACTGTAACCAGTAGTGAATCATCCCCTTCCTGTCCAAAAAGATATTCATTTAATTTTCATAAAGCTTGACTTCAGACTCATTTCTTACTAAAACTGTTGTTTTCACCTGTGTGCACCACACCTTCCAAAAGAATTACTTGCATTGAGTGTTAACCACAAGAATAAACCCATTTGCCTGTAACAGTCAGTAGTTTTCTTGAAATTCCTGAGGAGCATCAAGACTGAATTACATTTTAAACATAACTGCTGGCAAACTCCTTGATCGCTACATATTCTCATTAACAGTATTCATGGTTTGGAGAAGAACAGGTGGAATTTTGATTACATCACAATTCTAGCCACAGTCTACTTCCAGTCTTACATTTAATATGTAAAGGAAACACTGTGGTTGGAATAAGCTAGCAGTTCTGGAGGCCAATATGTAATTTGTCAGGCAGAGTAATTTTTTCTGAAGGATGTTGCTGCTACAATGCTATTTTCACAACTTACTTGCCAAAATACTTTTTACCCTTTCCTGCTCCCCAAAATAACATGATTAACAAGGATATTGAACTTAAAATTAATGGGTTTTCTTTTTCTTCCCCAAAGCTGTTGTAGGAATGTGATTTTCTTGTGTTAGTGAAAGACAGTAAGACATTTGGACCTAGCTTTTTCAAAGAAAACATTTACAAGACGTAAAATCCAAACACATACAGTAAATTAGTCACTTAGAAAGAAAAATAATAGTTAACTGAGGTGTTCAAGCATCTGTATATTGACAGGATCCCCTTTTAATTTCAAGTTTAAGGCAAAGAGCTTTTTTAAGATGGTACTTTCCAAAGCCAGAGGACTTGGAGTATCACTGCCAGTATACCTCAAATTCCCTCTGGTAGATTTGAATATATTTACATTTTAGATGTTTTGAACTAACCACAAAGTATTCACAGTGCAGACTCTTTCAAACTTAAATAAATTGACTTAAAGCAGACATGATTCCATATACTTTAACAATTTGTTAGCTCCTTGGTTGGATTTCAGTTAGGTATTTGTGCGCCGTTTGCCCAGCCCGAATTACAAGAATAACACAAAGTGAATAAAAATGTAGGTGAACATTTCTTAAAAAAATCTGATTACCTCAGCTGCTGATTCAGTTCCCGTATTGTTAAAGTCATCAATCTATTAAATGAGAATTTCATATGATTACATTACTTTGGCTCTTTGCCTTAGATTTGCAAACACAGAACTGGAAATTCTTTTTGTATCATCAGCGATACATATGTAGTACTTAAATTCATAGAGATGATCATGATTGAACCTTTGTTGGAGTACTTCAGATAGGTTAGCTTGTTGAGGAAGAGGGAACAGAAAACATCACACAGAATGTAAGCAAAAGCATTCTTAACTCTTCAGTGATGAACTGTTAAGATTTCTGAGAAGGGTACTTTCGATGTCCATTTTTCATTTAAGCATTCCAGAATTGCATAAGAAGAAAAAAAGCTAAAGCAAGCTCATCGATTATTTCTGATCCAAGTCATGCTGTCATCCCCCCAGCTCCTGCAAAAAGCCTACTGTCTTTGCTTTATATGCTCTTTGCATGTTAGTGTCTAAAGCTAACATCCTTTCTAAAATTCTACGTATGCACTTCTGCCTTACAGACTAGATTAAATATATGCTAGAGGTATTTCCAATTAAAAGTACAGTTTAAACAATGTTAAAAGTCTTAGTAGAAAATACTGTCCAAGTCCTTCTTGGAAACTGGCTCCCCCTGTAACACTCTTTCTTTTCTTACAAAGAAACCAAAGCCAAATTAAGAACTGGTGTCTTTTGGTTAAATAAAAATCTGCTTATGGTTATAGTCTATCATTTGGATGCTCACTCACGGCAGTATTCGCAGCATTGAGGAAAATTTACAAAAGGAATTAAATATGATACCCCAATGCAAAATTCTACAAAAGGCAAAATTTACTTTCTCAGCATTAACAAAAATTGGATTCTGTTCACGTACACATAGATATGCAACAAAAATTCACAAATTGGCAAACAAGTAAAACATGATCTGGATCTTCATGATTTATGATTTGTACTGCATTAGTACCTCCTCATTTTTGCCTGCCAGTGCCATTTTCTTATTGCTTGCGTTAGTTCATCTGTCACTGAACTGTACTCGCTAATGTATAAGCAAAATTTGTCTAAGGACTGGTAAAATATAAGAAACATTTTCAAATTAGTTTAGAAAATTCTATAAGCCCTTGAATGCCTGTGACACCGAAATTTGTGCCTGATTCACGTTCCTATCGGGTTTCTTCCTGCCTGGTTTCATCTGTAACTCAAATTCAGCGCTTTAAAAAATAGTTACTGTAAAGAAGCGAAGATGAAGATTCTCTGAATATTATCCCCCACTTCCATCCCATTGAGCGTCTCCGTGTAAATCACTACTATCAGAAATCTTAAGATTGGATCTTTCTGATCAAGACAACGTTTTTTCTTGTGGTGGCTGTTTACAGTTATGTCCCGACTGTTGTGAGCAGGTGACCATACCTCCTGGGCCTTTTTTGCTAATTCTCTTTGAATTTTTCTTTTCTCAATCATATCTTGTTCAATTCTGCGCTTTCTTTCTTCTTCCATTCTTTTTCTTTCTTCTTCTTGCCTTTGCTTTTCCATTTCTGCAAACTTGCCTTTAACAGTTCCTGTGAATATGAAATGCACAGTTCAGTAGTTACATCCCTATCTAGTGAATTATGTGGCCTTAAAAGCCAGGTCTCTCTTACCTATCAGCTTTGGAACGTAACCTTTTTCAATTTTAGATTTTGTGTCATCATCTTCATCAGATCCAAGCAGTTCCTTCATCTAGTTGATGAAACACAGAAAGTAAATTGTCTTTAGACTTTAAATAAAATTCTGATATTATTGTCTTAATGTGAAAATATTTTCACATACAATATTGAATATTAAAACAACACAAAGTATTTGCAAAGAAAATAACCTCCTGCTTTCTCCTGTTCCATTCTCTCTCTCTAATATATTGTTCTTTTCTTCTTTGCTTTTCATCTCTAGATCTCCTTTGATTTCTTTCTTCCCTTGCTTTCTGCATAGCTTCAAATTTATCCTTTACATCCCCCTTGTGAAGCTTGGGCACATAGGACTTTTGGACGGGTTTAGATGAAGAAAGCAGAATCTTGGTGAAGATAAAGAAGAAATGAAGATAAGAAAAAGAAAGTTGAAACAGATGGACAGAAATATTCTGATAGATTGGATTAGGAAGAATGTAAAAACGTAAAACAGAAGTGCATTTGGAATTATGAACTTTGTGCCACTAGCTGTCATCAGTTAAGCAGCATTTTATTCATTCATAAACGGTAATAAATACTGAAAAACCCAAAGCAACTTTTAGCCTTGTATTAATCTTAGGCTGTAAGTAACTGTAATGAACAGCTAAATAATTAAGTATATGAACTTTGTGAATGTACATTTTCAGTTACCATGTATCTGAATCTGTATTCAAATACAGATTTATACTGCTGATTTTGAACATAAGCAGTCACCGAAAAGCCTCTCTACCCCTAATATTTAAAACAGGTATAAAGACATAGACATATGGTAGAGTATGTATGTTTTCTTCTGAAACATTTCAACAGCCATATGGGTTTTAAATAAATAGTGGTACTTGTTAATTTAAAATTTCCAATGCATTATATACTTTTTATTCAAATATTTAGAGAAACTTGGAAATCCATCAATTTTATGTTGTAAAGTGCCAAGATCACTGGACTTGCAGGACTCTGATACTGAGACAGCTAATGGACGCTTCTTTGCCAATGCTTATCCTGCACATGCCCAAATAGAAGAAGTTCAATAAGCAAAGTTCCCACTTTTCAGAACTACTGTGAATTTTTCTCTCTTTTTACTGTAATGACTCCAGGAATGTTCTCAATATAGCAGTACTGAAAAAACTGGCTGAAAACATTCCATGTTTCATATTTTCCACCTAAACCAATAGGTTTTGTTCCTGTTGCTCAGTAGCCTAATATTTACAACTTAGAATTACATATGAATGTGCCCAGAATTTCCCCCCAACATTTAGTTTCTTAATATTTTGTTACCTTTATTTTGCCTTTCTCCTTCATGTTTTTTTTAATAGCATTAAGAACATATTTCACAGATCCCATCAAATCAGACAGTTTCATTAAGCGACATCCAAGTGCCCTTCCATTATCTTAAAATAACAGCAATACCAGCAGATTTCCAGTATAATTGTCTTTTACAATTGCGTGTAATTACTCTTTTTGCAAGCATTAGCTGTAAATTACTACATTACTTCGATTACTTTAAAATTGGTACATACCTCAGTTTTCTGTGCAATGTCATTCATGGCTACTGTATTGTGTTCTGCACCTGGTTTGTTTAAGATGATTGCTTTCAATTTCTACCTGAAAGAAACAGTTGAAGTTATATTCCTTTCTTTTCCTTTTAAATGATGCTTTAACCATCTTCCAGTAAATAAGTTTGCATAGGCTGCAACCACTGTATCACAATTTCATTTGGTCCTTTGAGGCTTCTGAAGATATGAATAGGTTCTAAGTGTGCAACAGTAATTAAAAGAACAAGCTTATGATTCTCTATGCATGCTACATATCTTAGATACTGGGTTTTAATTTCCATTTATTTCTCTTTATAAAGGAGACTTTGAGCCAAGCTCTGGCTGCCCTGGCTGATGTGTTGCAAAACTCTTGCTCAGTGCCCATGCTAGCAGAAAGGAATGTGCTCTGCACCTCCGCTGCTCCACTCCAGTTTGACCTGTGAGCCAGCGAGCTCAGGTTCCACAAAGTTTGCAGAGTGCTCAGGCCAAAACCCCCACGGCCTCCTGGAGATGCTGCTTTGCCTTTATACAACTGGCAGGAGGAAAGATGGCCCATGGCTGGGGGAACCTACCTGGATATCAGAGATGCAGCTGGATCTCCCACCTGGGTGAATGCTCTTGCTTGAGTCCCAGCCAGGCTGGCACCTCTGTTCACCCAATATGGGAATACAAAATAATGCTTTTCTTTCTCCTAGGGCTACTCTAGGAAACACTAGTGCTAAAAACTATTAAATTAATTAGGTGAGCCACATACATACCTTAAAGAATTTGTATCATTTAATTGTGGGCCGGAAATGGCACTGAATTTTTAAAAAGAAAAGTGTTACAGATTTTAAACTACACTCTATTTCTTAGGAACCCAACAGAAAGGCACTTCAGGGTCAGGACAAGCCTTTTGCCTCCCCCCATTTTTTTTTAGATCATGAGAGATTTTGGGATGAAGGAAATCATTGTTGTCATTGTACTGTACCAATGCCCTGAGTCCCAGGCAAGCCCAAAAAGTCAGTGTGCCAAACATAGAATCATAGAATCATAGAATAGTTAGGGTTGGAAAGGACCTTAAGATCATCCAGTTCCAACCCCTCTGCCATGGGCAGGGACACCTCACACTAAATCATGTCACCCAAGGCTCTGGGTGCAAGCAAACAAATTCAAGGGCTCAAGGTAAAAAGGCTAGAAAAGTAGCTTACTACAGGAAGGAACTTCTCACTTGTGGTTTAGAGGAACTGAAGTCAGGGCATCTCATGATCTGGAAAGTTAAGATCTTAACAGTTCTTAGCCATTACATTCTCTAATTCTTCGTTGCAAACATTATAAACATTGTAAATTTCATGTGGTGCTAAAAATAATTATCATTAAAAGTTATTTTCATATAAGCTCTTCAAAAACACCAACATCATAAATGCTACTAATGCTGCTGTAGCTGTACAGTTTGAATGAGATTCTCGGATACCTTGGGATGTTTTTCCAAATGAAAGGAGTAGCAACACATAGAACAGGAGCATCTAGCTACCAATCCCTGCCCTGGTTTATAAATTTCAAACTCTTCAAATTCAGCTTCAACAGAGACGTTCTGTAAAACTTGGATGTTCCTTTTCAACAAATGAGTATGGAAAGTCATTCCCCCCCAAATCAGAGTGACAAATACCTAATTTCTAGACTGATAGGAATCCAAGACATTACAGTTCACCACTTATGAACACATGAACATAAAATTAGTAAGTGTTAGTTCCTATTTAAACTTTCAGATTAGCAATGGCATGTTAAAATCCTGTTGTGTCTAGAAAGACAGATAATTGTACGTTTGCTTACGTACAATTAATTGCGGGAAGAAAGTTATGAGTCTAAGAAAGGCAAATCACTTCACTAGCATCCTTGTGGTCTCAAGGTCCCTACACACTTCAATATGCATCTGTATATTGTACAGTTGGGTTTGCACATCTTTGTAAACTTTAGCTTAATTCATGTGCGTGAGCAAAATCTCCACTGATCAATATAACCTTAAAATTAGTTAAAATCTTTTGACCTCTTCATTTTTCTAAGCAGGTCATAGAGAAATTCTTTTCTGTTCCCTTCTTTTGCCGTTCTTCTTTTTTAAGTTTTTCTTCCCTACATGTGGCTTGAGAGCCTATAGCCTTATACTTAAAATGCAGAAGCTGTATAAGAGATTTACTGCACAAACCCACCAGAAGACAAAGGAACATCATGCACTAGTACAATTCGTGCACTGAAGTAGCCAGGGACATAGAGACTTTCCAGGCTTCATACAGGGCTGGAGCAGAAAAGTAATTCCCAAAGTTCATCTTTCACAAGGAATTCCATTTCACCTAAACACCTCAAGTGGAGGTTGCTGCTGACCTTCACTAGAACAACATACCCTGTGTCTATATGACTTCATCTTAAAGTAATGTAAAAAATGACTATTCTAAAGTCTGATTTGCTTATTATGTACAATTTACTGTAGGAAGAAGATAAAGAGCTTAAGAACACAATTTAGCTTTTGAGCTTTTGGATCAACTTTGTCTTGAACCCTTCTGATAGCTCCAACTCCCTGAACCCCTTGACAGTGTCACTAAGATTGCTGGCAGCAGCGAGACCCCCACCTCACACAACAAATCTGAAATCTTCTTTAAAAGTGCAAATGTTGCAAGAAATTTTCTTTGCAAATTCCTGCTGTCTGAACTTCCACAAGTGTGCCAGTCCAACAGGTTGTGTGCCATGAAGATGGCAGATACATTTCTGCCATTTGGAATACTGCCATAACTGCTATTACTTTAGGCTACTTTCCAGTTCTTTGGCATCACTACCTCTTAATATGCTTGAAGGTTAGCCAGCTGGCTCTAAGACATTTTGCATCTGCAAGTCACCCTACCTCCACCTTTGATGCTAAAAGATACGGATATAAAGCAATAGGGCATTACTGAACATGACACCACCCATGTTTGCACTTTGATCAACCTTGAGCAGGAGCAGCAGCAGGACCCTGCCCCAGGCACCTATCAAGGCAGATGAGTGATTTCCAATAGACAATCCAGAATCTTCAAGAAAAAAAAGAAGTATTCCTTCAGATTTGGCTTGGGTCCTGAGGCAAGGACCACAGCTTCAGGATCAACAAAAGCAGGTTGAACCTATTATGTATCTGACTTAGCATTAGAAGAGGATCCACACAGTCAATGTGTTGCTGCTGAGAGAACTGAAATGGCTAAGCCAAGTCCTGACACCTACCAGTCATGAAAGAGCAGTGCCTTCATCATCTACCAACACCTTTGCCTGAAGAATCCGGTCATAAATTTTCCATCCCAAGAAACCTTGACTTACTAATTCCCTTTTGAGATGAACTAGTTCTATTTTTAAGTTACATATATATATGTTCTTGATTTGTAGTACAAATTTTCCCATCAAATACAAATAATGCTTACTCTTGGAGGCAACAAGAGTTTATTTGTATATGTACTTACTTCAGAAGAGATCTGTCCTCCTATTATGAAGCTGTCCAATCTGAAGATTCATTCTCCTATTTTCTTTTAATTTCCTGAGATCAACATACCCCAGTAAAAGATGTAAGAGCTCCTCATTGACTGTTCCCACTCAGAAAAATCCCAGATTATAATGTCAGACATAACCATGATCACAAAATTAATTCAGCTTGTTACTAGGCTCTTATTTGCCTGCCTCATCACTCTAACATTTACCTGACACTAGTCTTCATTTTTTATCCTCTCCATATTTCACCTTTCCTATAATGAAAAGAAATATCTCAGGAAGTGTCAGTCTGGGGTTATGATGTTTATACTGAATGTAAAAGACTGCAGTTCCGCTTTCAAGAGAGGTCTACAGTGAGATTTTTCCTAGAAGAGAAGTTTAACCTCCAATCCTTTGACCAATGGTCCTACCTCGGGAACTGAGTGGAAGAGAAAACGACATTATTTGAATGACTTCGCTGGTTCTAATGCAGAGAGTGAGCTCTAAGAAGTGTCAAGTGAAAATTTAACACAAAACCAGCAACATGTAGGAAACTGGGCAATAAATAGATTAGAAATACTCTGTAAAAGAAAATTGACTGGTTTCAAGCATCTTATTTGTTTGCTGTAAAGGAGCGAGCTGTCACCTTCGACAGGTCTTGATTTGTTATGGTCATTACACTTCTTCAACTTTCCATGCAGACTTCCTCAAACCTTACTTCAGGCAAAATAATCAAAGTAAACAAAGAAAACCATGGAGGGGACAGAACGTTTGATGGCGCACAGGTCCCCAACCCATATCCTTAAATTTCATCAATTTCCATTCTGAAAGGAGGTCAGAGTCCTCAACTGATCAAAAACCATTGAACAGCTTTAATCAGACAAAACCCCCTCCCATAAATGATACAATTCCCCTTTGTTAGAAATCATAGAAGTTCCTGATTTTCAGTAGGATGATTAACATGCTCACACAAGACATGGAAAAATACCAGCATTTTCCTGAACTGAATACTACTCTTTTCAATAGGAGTGCGAAGCCAGGACTTTAAATAAAGTCCAGTTCCTCTGTGGTTTCTCCTTTTGGGAGGCCCCCCTGCTGTCCTACAGCTACTGTGAGTTATAAATAAGCCCTTCACAGCACAGCCTAAGTTACGTTTACCATCTGTCTCCTCTTTGCAATATCTACTTGCAGGGAAGACTCCATTGTATAAGAAAACCATATTGTGAGAGCTGGAAACTCACTACTTGCAGCCAAAACACTCAGGAGAGGAAAACACAGCCCACTGTGTTAAAGTATTTAACAAAATATTAAGTAGAACTGGGAGGAGGAGGGGAAAGAGAGCTATGTCCATCATTTATGTCCTTACCGTAACTGGTCTGGAATGACACCGACAGTTGTTGTACTAAATTACAGATACTAAAGCAGATACTAAAATTATCACGCATGAGGGAAGATTCTGAACCAGCATAAACTGTCAGCTCCACTGAAGCCAAGGAGTTAGGACAATTAACACCAGCTGCCTAAACTTCACGTTTGGTAGAACACAGGATACAGAGCTAGCTCCACTCGCTTGTATTCCTTTCATTAAGTCTTTCTAGTTAAAGACTAGAATGCTTACCAACCACTGACCCACATAATTCAATTCTACACACAATATTTCCTTCAATCTTTAATTTTATTTCACTTCAATATTTATTGGGAGTATCAGAATAGTTCTTGCACGTATGATGTTGTTATTAAAATGTATTCATTATTAAGGATTTTGTCTATGTTTATATGACTATACTCTTAATGTACAGTGCCGTGCAGTCCAACTGCTATGTTAAAAAATTATACCATCCTTCTCTGTAGAAAAAGTCTGTTTGTTAATTCTTTACTCTCTTCAGGTACTATTATGGCGTATATAGGCTCCAGAGCAAACACAGTGGGGCTGAAAGACTGCTTGGTTATGGGGAAGCCCTGCTGAGATCTTCTGGCCCAAGATACCACATTCCAAGATATCCACTGCTCCTAATCATGGGTGACAGTAAATTGTGAACTGAGGTCCCCAAGAGAAACAGCATTCTGCCCCATGCCACAGTTCCTCCATCCCCCCTGTGTCACAGCAGCTGAAGATAAGCGGTGTGATTTGAGCTCATCTCTTGTTCACTGACAGGGCTGCAAGAATCAGGGTACTGAAATGTGGGATAAAATGCTGGACACGAAGATCTACTGCAGTCTGCCTCTTCCCTTCTCCAATGGCAGGACACAAGCTATCTGCCTCTTCTCCAAAATCCGCATGGTCAACTCAGACTGCCCACTGTGGTGGTCACTGTGCCTGTGCTATGCTTCTGCCACAAAGGAGCAGTCTCCTGGCTTCCTGGAGCTGCTTCCACCTGACCAGCCCCACTCTCCTGGTAATGCTGATGCCTACAAGAACCAGACCTTGTGTAGTACCTTCATGTGAGCGGGTATGGCTGCCTCTGGTGCACAGCAGAGGGTCACTCCTACTGTTGCTTCCCAAACTGCTCTTCCACTGCCCTTAGCCTTGCTCTTTGTTCCCCCATAGCTTCCAGAGGGCTCACCATTTTGCAAAGGTTCCTTGTCAAAGGAGTTTCGAAGGTGAATATCCAAGCATGGCAAATGACAGGTTGTCTGACTTCTTCCGCTGAGGAAACTACTCATTTGAAACATTCCAAATGCACTTAGAGAGGGTATTTCTTAAGCACGTCTTAAACCATCTGACCAGTTCTTGTATTTCACCAGGCTCTGCTTCTACATACACTGGACATACTCTCATGCTTCTGTATGTTCCGTAGTACACGTGGCCCTCTTAAAAGAGTAATTGCTATTTTACAATTTCATTTCAATGGACAGAGAGATCGAAGGTCTCTTTAAGACCTGAGCGCTAAGGTTTGGAGTACCACCTTGTCTGATTTCCAAAACACTAACTGGTTTCATTAAACATGTTTTCTCAGCTGTTTCTTGTGTCGGCACAAGCCCTTATTTACCTAAAACAAGTAAACACATAGCTTGTAAGCTGTCACAGAGAACCAGTATTTTCTCCCCAGCCACGCTGCCTTGCAGTCATCACCTTAGGACGAAGCAGAACCTACAGAGGCATCCGTGCGCCTTTGCTGCTGAACACCCCAAAGCTGAGCCCTCTTTCGGTGCAGATGCGGTTCCTCAGCAAAGGGGATTTTATAACAACTTTTATTAAGCGCACGTCACCGGGAGGCAGCCCCGCTCCCGCGTCCCCTCACACGCCGCGTTACCCCGGCCCGGGCGCTCGCCACTGCCGCCACTCGGCTCCGCAGCGCTGCCCGCGGCCCGGCACAAGCCCCACCTGCGAGTCGTTGCCATTACCACTGTGGGAGGGTGCACTGAGTTGAGGGAAAATGGGCTTCCCCTCAT
>JANHGB010009783.1:0-37263 GCA_026283785.1 Coracopsis vasa | reverse complement strand
CCTGGCCTTGAACACTGCCAGGGATGGGGCAGCCACAGTTTCTCTGGGCAACCTGTGCCAGGGCCTCACCACCCTCATAAGGGAAGAATTTCTTCCTCATATCTCATCCAGATCTCCCTTCTGTCAGTTTAAAGCAATTTCCCCTTGTCCTACTCCTAAATGCCTTTGTAAAATGTCCCTCTCCAGATTTCTTGAAGACCTTCTCTCTAAGGTCTCCACTGAGCCTTCTTTTCTGCAGGCATAACAATCAAAACTCTTCTAGCCTGTGTTCACAGGAAAGGTGCTCTAGCCTCTGAAAATCTTAATGGACTTGCTCAAGCAGGTCCACATCCTTTTTGTGTTGAAGGATCCAGAGCTGGACACAGTACTGCAGGTGGGGTTTCATGAGAGTGGAGAAGAGGGGGAGAATCACTTTCCTCAACCTGCTGGTCACACTGCTTCTGATGCAGCCCAGAAATGAGGAGCACTGGGGGCTGTGTTTGTGCTGGTGGGGGTGAGCTCCTCCATTGTGATGTGTGGCACAGGGGAGGCTCTGGGAGAAGCTGCAGTACAGCACTCATGTCCCCACATAATGTGCGGCCAGGCCTTGGCTCTCCTCCAGATCGATGCTGAAGCCAGTTGTGCTTGCTTATGCAGCAGGCGCGTCCCTAGGCATGTAAAAGTCTAGGGGTTTGTTGCTAAGTCTGCTTTTAGCTATTCGTGGTATTTTCTCTGATGTGATTGAAAGCGTGATTGCAGCATGTACACTTGTACATGAGCTGCTTTAATTTAACTATCCTGTTATTAATAGCTACAGAATTGTACTCTAAGCTATAGACATCCTCCAGGGAATCTGGCAAATTACAGAGTATTGAAATTTAAGTAGGTGTGTGTCTTTGCTGCTAACTCCGCTGATGACAGCTTGAATACAGCTACAAGTGCTGCAGCTATACCTCTGGTTGGAGAATACACATTGCCTTAGCCTGAGCAGGGCTTTTTAGCTTTGGCAGTAGCACACGGGTTATCCTCATTTCTGAAGTGAGGTATAGTATATTTGGTCTCTATAGGGCTTTATACAGCAGTAAGGAGCACATTCCATTTGAGTATCTTCTGGTTGTGTCTACAGTAATTGCCTCATGAAGGGTAAAATGTGCCATGGAGAGCTGCTGAAATGTGCTCAATGCTGTGGTGAACCTGAAAAAAGGGAAGTCAAAGAGATGTGCCTTCACGCTGGAGCAGAGACCACAAGGTTGTGATCATTAAGTACTTGGAAAGTCCGTGTCACTGACTTGGACTAATTCATGGAAAAGTTCATCCTTATCCTGTGTTTCATGTTTGTGCAAGAAAAGCTATGTATCCTTGAGAAAAAATGCTGACAGATATGAGCTTTTATATATTGCCTAGACATTTTGCATCTTGATAATTAAGATTTTGAGTGGGATAGACAATTATCCCTCTTCATAGAACAGTGTGAAAGACAGACTTATGTGTTAGTGATGGCCAGTGATACCAAGGGGCACTGGTAGAACAAGTTTTTTCTTGCTAACATTTTCATGCCCTGGGCATGTAGCAATCTTGCTTTCGAGAGGTGTCTGGAGGTACAAATAACCAATGCCTGATTGTGACTTGTCAGGATGGAAAGGATGATGCCTTTCTCAGGCAAGCAGGCATTACTTGCAAAAGTTAATAAGAGGGAACATAGTATCCCAAGTATCCCAAGATGTACAAAAGTACTCTTAACTGATAACTTGCATTGACCTTTGTTGGACATGTGTTTCCAGTAAGATGAGACTGATTCTTTGGTTTAAAAAATTAGTTGTAATCCTTTTCTGTGTCTTCAAGTTTGAACTTCACTTTGCTCATCTGACTTTACTGTGAAGGAGGTGAGGCACTGGAACAGATTGCTCAGAGAAGTAGTAAATGCTCCACTGTTGGCAGTGTTCAAGGCAAGGTTGGACAGAACCTTGGGAGACATGGTTTAGTATGAGGTGTCCCTGCCCATGGCAGGGAGGTTAGAACTTGATCTTAAGATCCTTTCCAACCCTAACTATTCTATGATTCTATGATTCTATGAATTGTGTGTGACCTAGGAGTTATATTAGGAACTCATATATGACCTCTCATTGCCATGCAGTAGCCATGTGGTGGCTCTTTGTTCCATGTTCTATGTTCCATGCATAACTACAGAGATATAAAATAGAATTAGAAGAGTATTACTGTTTTCCTGTAGCAACTAGTGAGACCAAAATGGGAACATTATATCTACACATAATACCTATACTTCATGAAATGCAGTTAAAACCAGAATAATGTATAAATGCTGATTATTCCTGAGATTAATGTGAGCTATAGCTTATACTATAGTAAAGACTGAGGAAGTTCGAACTATTAGAGTACAGCATAACATGATTACAGCCAACAAGTATATGTGTAGAGGAAAGACATCTGACAATAGCTCTTTCACATGTATTAAAAAAGACATTAACAAGAATTAGTGATTAGAAGTTGAGGTTAGATTCATTCAAACAAAGTAAGTTGAAGAATGTGAACAGTATTAGTCGTGTGCTGTTTGAAAGGCTTCTCTAGACATTCTCTCTTACTTGAAATCAAGACTGAATGCCATTCTTACAGATATACTGTAATCCAAAGTTACAGCTTGTTTTAGGAGTGACCAGATGAAATTCAGTGGCCTCTTTCAGATTAACTGAAAGTATGTATATAAGAGTACTCTTTTCATTTATAATCTGTGTGATATTTTAATAATACAGGTTACCTTGAGTTTTGTTTTCTTTCATTAATGGATATTTTACATTTTCTTTTCAAAGCTCTTAACCTCCAAACATTGAGAAAATTGGCAGCTTTTTTAGAAAAAGTCAACAGTCAAGAAGCTGAAATTACGTCTTTCAGCTCAAGGACATTTATGGATAGTAAAATTACTCGCTTGATTTTATTAGTAAAAACTGAAATATTACATCAAAACAAATTATTCTCAACACAGATGTAATCAGAAATATGTAAAAATCATTGATTAAGCACGATATCAAACTTGTTTTGTTTCACTCAGATTGTAGTCATAATTTCCTAAAATTTGCCTCAGTCTACAAAACTTCTTAGATGTGTTTATTCACTAAGTACTGCTTACAGGTTTCTTGCCAAGCCATCGGAGTTTATATGTACTGTGGTATCATTAGAATCCGGAGGACAGAATCTTTCATAAATTTTATGCAGATGATCTAGAACAAACAGAACTGCAGGAAGGAACAACTTTTGTTCCTTCAGTTTCCAAAACTCAATCAATCAAAGAATCATAGGATCATAGAATCATTTAGGTTGAAAAAGACCCTTAAGATCATGGAGTCCAACGATAAACCTAACAGTGCCCAAGTCCACCACTAAACCATGTTCCTAAACACCACATCTACATGTTTTTTTCATACCTCCAGGGATGGTGACTCAACCATTTCCCTGGGCAGCCTGTTCTAGTGCTTGACAACCCTTTTGGTGAAGAAATTTTTCCTGATATCCAATCTAAACCTTTCTTGGCACAACTTGAGGTCGTTTCCTCTTGTCCTATAATTTGCTAGGGAATAGAGACCAGCATCTACCTCACTACAACTTCCTTTCAGGTAGCTGTAGACAGTAATAAGGAAAGAAGACTTGTTGTGATTTGGGTGTGATCACCAGTCTTACAGAATCAATGTGCTCTAGGTTCTTGAGACCTCTGTTTGTGACAAAAGTTAGCACAGACAAAAGTAATGTGTCCCATATTTACCTTTTACACTGTGATCATTGTTTAATTGATATCGATAGATAAAATTGTTTGAATAAAACAATTATGTCTGAGAACATATGCTTGCTACCAAAATCATTATATTCTTTATTTCTGCCTATATGTAATTGTATGTTTTGCACATTTACTTAATATCTAAGCAGTGTATAAAAAGAAACTGCTAACTATGTAGAAAAGGTGTGTTGGGATTAAAACTCCAAAAAGACATCATACTTTAAATATTCATAGGCTTTAAATTAGCTTTTACATCTAAAGTTTTAGAAGTGGACTGAAATTAGTAAAATAGAATCAATATACTCAAAATCTAGTATCCTCCATCACTCTTTAACAATTTAATTAAAAGATGGGTAATGAAACTTATGTCAGCTGATGAGTGTATCACCATATACTGTGAAACCAATCAGCAAAAATACAGCACTCTAAAATAGTGTTGCAGTAACTTCTTGCTATATAAGGAAGACTTAATTTCTAAACAAACTAACTGTTAATTTCTTGACTGATCTTAAGGTAACTGTCATGTCATGTCATGGTTGTCTTATCATTATCATGGCAAATGAAAAAAAATTACACTCATTACTAAGTGCCTTACTGGGAATCTTAGATTGAATCATCTCTCCCAATTAGGGGGTATTCAAAAAACATGTAATGTGAGTGCTCTTCAGCTCTATATTACTGGGATAGCTTAGTCATAATTTAAGGTTATATAAGCATAAAAAGGATAGAACCTCTTGAAAAATGAATCCCAGCAGTCTAATTAATCTAATCAACACAAATTATATTTTTCCTCAGTAATATATGTTCTAGTACACATAGACATATAAAAAGTGCAATTTACAGATAGCCCAATAAACTAATCTGCTCTCTGTGTTACTGTACTGTTACTACATCCAGTATCATGAGGCATGTTAACATTTGTTGACTTTTTTGGTCAACAGCCATTCTTCTGTTCATGCTAAATATATCATGATAAAAATGTGGGCATTTATGTTGTGGAGTTATGTTGCCAGAATTCCCAGAAACAAAATAAGTATTTGGAAAAATGGATTTTATCTTACTTTTAAGATTGATAGCCTTTGCAGAGTTCCTAATACAACAGAGCTCCTGTTGTCACAGTCAATGGGAAGGGAAGGACAGGAGATGGAAACCCTGGGCATCTTTGGGCAATCCTGGTACACAAGTTAGAGCTGCTTTAGTTTCTAATGTAGAAGATATTATTTAAAAATGCAAAAGGATGCAGAATAAAGCTTCAAATAGACAAGGATTTCCTCCCATGCTGTGAAGCAAATTCTATTAGTGGCAGCAGCTGTAACAAAGCTCAGAAAACTAAGAACCTATTAAACATCACATCTGTCATACTTTGCTTAATCATGCAAGCATTTGAACTCTGCTTTGGCAATGGTCTTACCATAAGAGCACCAGGTATTGGGTCACAGCACCACAGATAACAGCTGAATCATTATATAGGATATGTGTGTGATATTTATAATAAGCTGTTTGAAATAGCTGGTTTACAATTTTCTATAACAGGACAGAGTGTATATTAAAGCTGGTTCAGAAAGGGTGAGGTTAGAGGTTGTCTTTACCAGCTAACTGTGACAGAGATGATGTATGACAGGCAATAGTAATTCTTGGAGCTCTAAATATACACAGCTTGTGGAGGCATATTAGTAGTCTTCATGTTAAGGAAGGCACTACTGATTAATCTTATGAAGCTCACAAGATGCAGGCTGGCAGTTCCTAAAGGTGCTATCATATTTATTCTTTAAGACATCATCCCAGCCTATATTAGGGACACAGAATGATGTAGTGAAAAAGGTGTCCCATGTCTCGTCAGACTAGCAGGAGAATCAAACTGAAGGGAGATTCTTCTCACTGCTCACTATGCTTCTGATACTGTATTCCTTGTCTTCCCTCTCACACATACATACAGGTAAGCTTTTAAATGCATGTAAATAAAATGTTAAAAATTTCTCTGTATGTAGATGAGAAGCCTCTCAATAGCTTGAAAGTGGAAAAAAACCTCTTTTTCTCAGTATGAGTATTAAACAGCTTGCATCGCTAAACAAATGCTGAAATCATTTCAGAATGATAGAAATGCCTCTGGGAGAAATTCACAGCCTGTAAACTGAGCTGCCATCCCAACAGTGTCATCTACTAGTCTTTCCATTTGGAGAATGTTTCCTGAAGACTTTCAAGAGGCTTGTCTCCAGTGGAATTGATGAGTTTTTTAGGAAATAATTAAGTATTGCCAAAAAACTCTCCCATATCAAATACTAAGTAGGAGACATAGCAGAGGTTTGAAATAAGTGATCTTTTCGGAACATTAGTATTAAAAGTAACAGTAGTTACAAACCTAGGAAATTCAGTGTCATTTTCTATCCACAGTAAGTTAGAATTGCTTTCTGTGAAGAATAAATATCCATAGGGATGCAAAAGAAGTAATTAAGAAAACGATAATATTTTACCCTGATTATTAAAGGTCATTAAAATGTTTCATTATCTTTGCTTAATATCAGATGTTAAAATTATCCTCATATTTGATGCACAGCATAATTTACATATTTATATTGTTGCTTAGTTTACTAAGTAAAATATTTAAGATAGCTAAACTTAAAAATCCTTTTCCTAAAGAAGCGTATATGAAAAAAGTGTCCCTATGTGTGTCTAGTTTTGTTATGCTGGAGAGTTACACTTGAAGTTACCGTGTTTTGCTGGTGTCTTCTTAGAACCATTTGATTTTTCTAGATCATAGGGAGAGGTAAGCAAAGCTAAAACTTACTGTTTTAACTAAACTTATTGTTTTGGTTAAAACAATAATGAGCACAGGGGAGCTTCTTACAGAACAGAATCCTGCTTCCTCTTTGAAGAACTTTACATTTTTTCATAGGATCTTAAAGAGGTTAATACATTGCCTCTCCATCCATGGTCTAGCCATTTCTCTGAGTCTAGGGCCCTTTATCATATTTGCATTTATTGCACACTCTCTGAAGAAAACTGGACCTTTTACACTCACACAAAAAAGTCTGAAAGTGGTAAGTATTAAAAAGGGGTAATTAAAATTTTGTGTGCTATTAGTGTTCACCTATGAGTATGCTTAGGTTAATGCATGTTAATTCTCTCTTAATATCATTCCTTAAGAGATTATTTATAACTAATGTTGCTATTGTAGCTGACTAACTATGGCATATTTAAAGAGACTCATCACTTATAGTTTCGTCTGATATTCTTGTCACCTTTACCAATTAAAAATTGTTTTGTCTACTATTCACAATAAATTAAACAATATTTGATACTCCTTAAATAATATTCTTTTGACTAAACATTCATTTCTTCTTCCATGAAAAGTACACAATCTGAACTGGCATTTAACAGAAATATTTAGTATCTTCAAGTAAAACAACATTTCAGTACTCTAGAGAAATTATTATTAGAACAGATCAAACTCGTTATTGATGAGGAAATAATGTACAATTGTCTTAACTTTCCTAGAGAAGAAATAACTAGCATTCTCAAAGGTGCCATTTTTAGTTAAAACCTTTCCGCAGGGAGACATATTAAAGAGATTGTTACCGAAATAACCGCCTGTGCTGTTTGACTTGAAATTTTTTTCATAGTCTTCTCTTTTAATTTGTTAATGAAATATTCATTCCTAAGACTAGTATTTTACATGTCCTGAATTTGATGACCCTCAAGACATTGTAAAAAATAACTTGTGAGCTTGGTGCGCTGTGCCACATCCCTAAATTAACATCCACTGTGACATCTATAAAAACAGTGATTGAAACTGGGACTATATTTTTTCAATACTATAAATTTTTTAGAAGTTTTGTGCATTTTGTCCCTCAATATATTCCCATCTTCCTATGTTTACTGTTTCACTTCCAGAAATCAAAAGCCAGACTTCGTATGGCAAGAGAAACCTCTTATTCTGGGCAACCATTAAGAAACGCAAGGTTCAGGGCTCTTGGGGAAGTTATTGCAGTGGCTACTTAAAATGCAGAACACTTCCCATTCATTCACCCGAAGAATTATATTTCCATGAATGGTGTTAATTTGTCCTACCAAGCAACCATTTGATGTCTACTCTGAAATGAGCTGGCTATACTGTCAATGAAAATAAGTGCTATCAAAGAGTGATTCATCAGATCACTCTCAAAATTTATCTAAAATAGCTGTAATCTTTGATTAGTTTAGAAAAATTTAACTTAAACAGAATTGGGTGACACAAATCAACCTTATATCGCTGGCAGGGATCACTATGACATTCATATCATGCCTGTTGGTGCTCCAGAAGCATTTGGGCAATCCTCTTGGGTACTTTTAGGTTGGTTGTCCTGCGTACAGTCAGGAGTTAAACTCAATGATCCTCATGGGTCCTTACCAACTCAGGATAATCTATGATTCATATCAAATATTTACTTCAGTCTTGATTCTGGAGTGAGGTATTAAAAAGCGTGAGCAATTTCACATTCTTTTTTATAATCAAATGCCAAACTTTGAGTTTTCATACAAAATAGCATAGCTGTTGAGAGTTGAGGGTTATGGCAACATTCACTTAAGAATTACAGGTGACCATTGGCACAGTTTTTATTTTGCTACCACTAATTTTGCTTTTCATTGGAGAACTGAAAACTTTTTTCTAAATGCTTTGGTTTTCATTTTCCTAACTCAAGTTTTTTCACAGTTCAATACTGTTGATGTGTTCTTTTAACTTTTCTTCAAGTTTAAAAATATTTCTATGATAATACAGATGGTACACCACTGCCTACAGATTAAATCATTTTTAGAATAAAATTAACCAAAACCATGTTAAACGAACCAAAACCAGGTTTGTTACAAGGCTAAGAAATCAGTCTGAATCTGAATGCACTCAGAATACAACTATGAATACAAAGATCCAAATATACATTTATTCATAATAAATTATTTTTCTAATTTAGCCTTTAAGTACACATATGCACACAGAGAAAAGTACACCACATTGATACTTTCTCAATAGATAACAGCTCTGTCTCCTAAAAAAAAATGTATTGTGTTTGCTAACTTACTAGCACTATGAGTTATTTGCCTGCCTTTCACATTTTTTCTGGCCTATTTAATTTCTTTATAAGATGTTTGTTTTGAAGTCCCAAGAGATACTTGGGGAGTGTTTCTTAGTGCTTAACAGTTTGAACAATCCCAGGAAGTCTAAGTGTCATCCCTATTGCCTATAACCCTATCTCGCCATCCTACTGCTGTACTGTGATAGGCGAGAGTTATTAACAAGGGTGAGGATCCCTAACCAAAACTACTTGTGTTTTACCAGCATGGGTGCAGAATCAGACAAATCAGTAATGCAATCTGGGCTTTGGTGTTGCTCTCAAATATAAGAACAGTAATTGCTGAGATAGACTTACACACATCTACACATGTATTTATATATTTAAATACAACATGTACTAACAAAATTCATGGTTATGCTTAGATTGTTCTTTTAGTTTTCCCAAATATATGGATTAGTCTGTTCTGTATGTGAGTCTGTTTACTGAAGATAACATGCAATGCATTCACCACAATTATATGAAATGAATTTACGAAAAAAGCAGAAGGAAAGTTTGCAAACCAAAAGAAATTTAAATACATGGTGTGTTGTCATAGATGCAAATCATTTTGTTGTTCAGCTCCATCTGGTATTTTTTTGTATAATATTTCTTGGAATTTTAGTGGAAGTTAGTGAAATAGGACAATGATAGAAAAACTTATATCACTCGTATACATAAGTAAGAATTTACTAAAATGAAATGTAATGAAAAATGCCACAGAGAAGACAGTATGAGGTTTTGTAGTTAATCTGATTTCATAGCACTTATCTTTTACATAAGGGATATAAAGCATGTTAATAAAATTTATGTGCAACAGCAAACACAGTACGCTTTGTTGCAAGTACTTTGACTGTATTCCCAAGGAAAGGGTTAGTATCAGTGCCTTGTTCAGGAAGAAAAAATTGTGAAAAAATTGTTAGTGTGGTTTCAAATTCAGAACTCATTTTCAGTATTACCAGCTTGGCCTACTGCTGCCTTTCTTTTTTTTTAGAGTGATGTAGGGTAGAGGGGGGAAGAGGAATGTAATAGTTCACTCCGTAAACTGGTAAGCTTGGATGGCTGACAGGTAGCTATACAGTTTTATCTTTTTTACTCAGAGTAAACAAACTCCATAACAGGAACCGGCAACTGCTGCTCTAATACCAATTGTACGCCTTGAGAAGATTTTTTCTAATGGCATGCATCAGGATCTGCACAATGCCAAAACCCAAGAACCTCAGTATCTTGAAAAGCACATCTGTGAAAAGTAATTGTCCTATTAACAACAACAACTTATTAAAGGCGACTTGCCTTTCTGGGAGGCAGCACCTCACAGCAACTCTTAAGTTTTGTTTTGCACACTTCACCTTTAATAGGAGAAAGAAAAAATATAACTCAGTACACCACCCTTCAGACCTGACTTGGATGTGATGTGGCTCATTGGTTACAGAGAGATCAATGGGCCATGAATGAAAAAGAACTCTCTGAAGGCTGACGGCTTAAAGCCAGAAGAGAAGGTATCTTTCCATTTCACTGTAGGAGTAAATCCATCTTTCAACATTAAAGTTTGCAGCTTCTGACCTGTGACTGTTAAATGACCACATAAAAGTAGTAAAAGATTAACTTTAAGAAACTGTGTTTGTTCAGAAGTTTGTAATCTTTTCTCTTGGAAGTAGCCCTTGCTACTGTCTGACGCTTTGTCTGTATCATGACCTACAAACTACAACTATCTCCTAAAGAACAGGATTAATACTAACTGGATACTACTACTAATACTAATGGATAACTTTCCAAGCCTATTACCTCTACAAATTTCAGATATAGGAATTAGTACAGAAGTCTGAATTTGTTGCAGAAAGTTCTGACATATTATTTATTTTGATCCCAAATCACAATGAAACTCACCTTTTTCATATCCTTGAAATTTTAATTAAGAAACATCAAAATTTAGCATCATTAGTTTTAAGGAAATGCATAAGTGTTTCCAGAGCTAAGATTCTTCATCACAGCTTAATAAAATGACCAAACTGTTTTGTTTCAAATTAGTTCAATATTAAATTGTACTTAACAAATGCAGTTCCTTTTTCCATGAAGCTGTAGCACATAAGCATCATGTGACATTTCTCTCATTGGGCCAGGTTGCTATTGTAATGAAATGTCCCAGTGATGGGTTTGATAATAACCAAAACCACACTGCTGAATGGATGTATAGCTTTAGCGGATGTAATGCTGTATTTCTGCAGAAAATGTTGTGGGGTTGTGGAAATCTTTTCCAATTAAAAAAAAAAGTCTGAGAAAAATATCCTAAATAAACCTGATGGTGATACAAAGAAGTAGCAGCCAATACCTGGCAACCAGAGCAGTATTTTTTTTTTGTACAGCTGGATATGGCTGCCTAACTGATATAATTATTCTGTCAGAACTCAGTTGACTGTAGCAAAGGTCAGGTTTGAATTTAAGGGGATTACTTAAAAAGAAAAAAAAACCCTAAACAGTAGCTTGAGCTTCACCTATAAACCTCTGGATAATTATACTAAATTTTCTGGTTCTGTGAGAACTGATTTTCCTCACTCATGAATACAAATTAAATAGTATGCAAAGAATATTCTAAGGAAAAGAAGTATGTATGCAAGATGAGGATAACTGATTTTTAAAGTGTCACTAAAAAACTTTTAAACAGCTCACATTTGAGCTCTTCTAGTGAGCTGTTAGGCTACTGTTTTCCCCTAATGCAATAAGCTTCATTCACTTTTCAGAGGTTTTTTTAAACGTTTCTTAACTGTAAGGTCCAATTTGAGCCAATCTTATCTGCTGGTTTGTCATGTTTGTGTTCCTCATTTCACTATCCCTAGCCAAGCTTCACTTCAGTGCTTGTTTGCAGAGCCACATATTGGGCAGCTGCTTGCTTCCCTACCTGTTTCCATTTGCTATTGTTTTAGGCATCGTCACTCCATTACCTGCTCCTGTAATCATGCTGTAATTCATCCTGTCTTTGCTGTCTGAGCTTCATGCTGCTTTTCTTGCTGAGATGACTAGTCTAGCCAACTCCCACAGCTCTGCTCGTCGGTCACTGCATCACGTTTTAGGCAGGCTTGTGTAATATTGAGTCTTCCAGCTCACAGGAGGCTTTTAAACACTTCTGCTTAAAATATCTTGCAGAAAAGTTGAAGCTCACAAGAAATGCAGAGGTCACTTTTTCTTGCTTAAACCCTAAGAAGACTTTTACTCACATTGTACTGACATTGTTGTCCTGAGGTCTTACATTTGCATTTTCTAAGACCAGGAGGCTCATCCCAGCTACACTTACACAGTTATTTGGGCCAGATACATGCACACTATTACAAATACAATCTCATTTTATAATTTTATGACAGAACTAACTCAACAGAGCTAACTCTGAAGAACAGTAACAACACAACAAATGTAAAACAATCACATTTCATGTAATCCTTTCCATTAATCTCCCCTCCATGAGCACTGCACTTCTTTTCCAGCCTTAAACTCTTTCCTCTGTCATTCCTTGAGGAAAGAGGCAAGAGATGTTTTCCTTTCACTTTAGCCCTTTCTTATGGTGTTCATATTCATGTATGTCGTGATAGAGCAGATATGCCTGTGTACAGTAACTATGAGCTATCTCATAGCTATCATAGTAACTATGATTCTATCAACATAGACTGCAGATAGCCTCAGGTAAAAATAGGTAAGAAAATACTTTACAGTTGCAGGTTCACTGGATAACTTGTTATATAGTACATCTTAGTTATTGCACCAGCTGTGCAAAGTTTAGAGCTAGAAAAAAAGTCAGGCTATGAAAGTTCTGATTTATATAAAACTGTGGTTAGAAATCTGAGCAGAAAAAAATTAAAGCTGTCCATGTTGCTGTTTCCTGCTTGGGGTCAGGGCTTCATGTGCCCAAAAATGGAGATTTTTGATTAAAATTAAATGTAAGGGTTTTGACAGTTAAGAGTTGCATTGTGTCAAAGAAATTTCATAGTCTTTTCTGGGAATGAAGAGCTCCCAGTGGTTTTCACATTCTCAGTAGTTTTAATGCTCTTTTCCTACAGTGAAAACATCAGAGGCCCATGGTTCATTAGGCTCAGGAGGAGACCACCAGATTTCCAAACAAGGTTCCAATAAAATCACCTTCTGGAATTAGCAAGAATGGTTGAGATTTTTTAATGAAATGTTATTTTTTAGCACACTAAGTAAGATATGCCTCTCTTGTTTCAGCGCAAAGTTTCTATTGAATTCTTAGCTTCTACATGAAGAGAAGAAAAAAAGGTCTTTTTTAAAACACATGGTTCTGATTGACAGATACATCCTGTCTCTGTAGAGCAGAGGTCTGTATTAGAAACCTCTATAATCCACTGTAACAATGGCTACTTCTATTATGTTCTAATCACTTCCTATACTTGTCCTCATTTTTGGGGGAAGTAGGAGGCAGATACCATGGCTGGACTGCAATATTATGTTCACATTATGTTCACTAGGTCACTTAGGTTATTATATTCTTAATTACAGAAATTAATTGGAAGTATCTAGCATAGTATAGGGGTACTGTGAATGGGAATACTGAGACACTTTTTGCCAGTCATGTCAAAGCATTTGTGCTAAAAGAAATAATGGAAGAGAGACTATATTGGAAGTGTAGGTTTTTCAAGCACTTACTTTGTCCTGCTTCCTAGTAACTTGTTCCTGTTGTTTCTTTTCAGCTACACCCTAGAAAGTGGGTGTTAAAATATTTGTAAGTTGGTGTTTTAGAACAGACAGGGGTTTTCGATCTATTAAAAGCAAAGTCAATTAAAAGCCACACTCTTATCTGAAAAAACACCCCAGCTATCTGAGGTTAAGGGAAACTATAAAATTAATGGTAGCACAATGGTTTCTGTAACTGAAATATGATCTCTCTTTAGTTCACAAATAAGACAGATAGGTATAGTGAGTTCTCTATCCCTTTCTTATCCTGCTGACACTGAGGAGGATAGGTCTACGTGCTGCAGAAGACACTGGACCTCCAAAATGCTGGAACACATATGGAAAAACTAAAGCTTCTCACCTCTAATCTTCCTACATTCACTTCACTCATCCATGGCAGCCTTTTCATGTGTACTGTCTATTCCTCCATGTCCTTCTGTTCTCATTCTTCCTTTTGAACTCATTCCCTCCTTATTTGCAAATAGGAAGCAGCTATTTACTGAACAGCTGAAAATCTGAAGTGTAAGTGACATCTGGAGTGTCATGATCTGTGATTTCTCTTAAAAAAAAAATTGGTGTATGGACATCACCTTTTTTGAAGACTTATGGCAGCCCTCGTGTCTGACCTCAGAGTCTGCACTAAGGGGCTGTTGGGCCATCCTTCCTAAATACTTGAGAAGCAGGGTCCAGGTTGCATACCATTTTATTATTATTATTGTTCAGTGACAGAATCTGATGGATGTGCATAACAGGCTGAACTCTCTTGAACCTATTCAGTGTCTGGCAGATTATTTGAATATGATCTACAATTCCTATGGATATAAGTAACTTCTAAAAGTCACACTGCAAACATAACCAAAAGTAACACAATTGTCCATTTCCTGTTTTGAATGCTCAGTGCTAAGACATCAGCCATATCAAATTAGCATATATAATAATCAAAACATCATCTAAAAATTCTTTGTATAAAATAAACAGATCTTTTGAATACTTTCAGTGCCACAGCTTTATAATGGTGTTTTGATTATAAAATTTAGAGCATTTGTGAGTGACAAATTCGCAGAAGAAAAGGTTTCATCTTCTGAGTCTTCACCACAGATGTGCGTAGGTAACTAATGTAGCATGAGGTGAATACTTGGATTATTATTATTTTTTTAACACTCTGTATTCACAATTTCACTTTGTGTCTCACGCAGTTGTGGCAGCAAATTTGGAGCAGCAGGTAAAGCTGGTCACCCCAACACCAGGGGGATGGAAATATCCATTCCCTTGCTGGGGAACATCACTGCTTCCGGAGCTATAGCCTTGGCATGATATACTGCCAATGCTAAAGCTGACAGCAAGTCTCCATCATACATCACCTGTGTGCGCGGTTGAGAGCGTGGTCTCCCGCCATGCGCCCCTCACCAAGGCCATCTCACGGCCGCCGGACGCCGCCCGCCATGGCTTCGAATGGCATCAGGAAAGACGCGACGAGGCCAGCCGGAGGAGGACTACATTTCCCAAGAGCCTCCGCGCCCCAGGGCAGACGCGATTGGCCAGAGCCAGAGCCCATCAGCGGGGAGGAGGTGGGCAGCGGTGCCGCAGGTGCGCGCCGGCGGAGGGCAGCGGCTGGGCGGCGGGGGGAACATGGCGCTGAGTGCCGGGGCATCGGGGTGGTTGTTGCTGCGCTTGCCGGCCGGGAGCTGCCTCCTCCTTTTCCTGCTGCTGCTTCTTCTCTGCGGCCAGCTAGGGGGAGGACAGAAAAAGAAGGAGGTAGAAACGTTCTCTTCTTTCACCATCGCGCTCGGCTGAGGGGCTGGGGTTGCCCCGCTGCGCTGCCTCCCCCCGTCAGCTCCCCGGCAGCCGCGGCGCCCCCCTCCGCCCGGCTCCCTGAGCCCGTCTTGCCCCGCTCTCCTCCCGCCGCGACGCCGGCCGCCTTCCTCTTCCCCCACGGTCTCGTCTCTTCTCTTTTCCCTCCCCAGCGCGGAGGGGGCGCCGCTGTCCCTGGGCCGCGGATGATGGCCGGCAGTGCGTCCAGGGCAGCGGGGGCCAACGCTGCGGCGGGAAGGCTCAGCGCCGGGTTCGCGGTCCCCAGCGTGATGTCCCAGCCCAGGCGGTTGTCATCTGTGGTGGTGGGCCTTTAACTACCCGGTTTTGAGCAAATGAAGGCGAGGAGCGCCGTGCTGCTCTCCGCTGGCCTTCGTGGTGGGCCTCAGGTGCCTCTGCAGCCAGCCGAGGGTGAGGAGCGCTGGCTTGCGGCGGGGCATTGGGAGAATGATGTTAAATCCCATCTTTGTGGTGGAAAAATAAAATACATGTCTTGAGTTAATAAGACTGAAGCTGTGGCAGCAGGTGTGTGCATGTGCGGGTGCTCGTACTCTCTTCAGGATGACTTCTGGGTAAGGGAGATCTTACCCAGAGATCTGGAGGAAGGAGCGATTGTAACTCTTGTTTCGGTAGCAGAAGTCTATCTTCAGCATTTAGAAAGGGAAAGTGGAAAAATGCATAGTGTAAATATTAGCTGTTGTCCAGTTTCAGTGCTACTAGAGCTTACAACACTTCTCTCCCAAGCTTGTCCTCAATTTCAGGCCAGGTTGTCATATAACGAGTGCTAGGCCAATCAGTACAGTCTCTTTACAGTTGCTCTGTAACTTTGCTTAGGGGAGGGGATAACTGTACTGAACTGTAGAATTTTTTTGTTGTTACTTTGCAGCTGTTAGTGTTGCCAGAGAACTTGTGCTTTGTGATGGGAGAAGAGAGGGAAAGAACAATTTTGCTAACAGATCCTCTCTTTGAGTTATCTGCTCATATAGGAGAATGATAAAAAATTTGTTTGGTTTTCCATTAAAGAGCTATGTAGGTTACTAAGGCTTATTGGCTAAAGAAATAAAATGAGGGATAACAGAGAGGGAGATGCTGATGTCTTTCTTCTGGTGTCTAGTGGCATGACTTGAGGGCATGGCTTAAAGCTGCCTCAGTAGAAGTTCAGGTTGGATATTAGAAAAAGTTTTTACTGAGAGGCTGATCAAGCATTGTAACAAACTCCACAGGGCTTGGCTTATCACTGGTCAAGAAGTTTTTGAACAACGGTCTTAGGTATATGATCCTCAATGATCCTTATGAGTCCTTTCAAACTCAGGATATTCTATGATTTTAAAAGACCAAATTTAGTATGCAAAATCGTTATTTAAATATGTAAGTAGCAGTGTGACTCTGTGGTCTTACCAGATAAGTAATAACCTGAATGTTGAGATAAATCCCTTGGGTATCAATGTAAAAAACATAAACCTTCATGCCATACGTTCTCTGTTTCCCTCTTTCTGGAAAGGGTAGATAGTAATGTGTTGCTCTTCTGCGGCTATAATTGACTTATTTTCAAAACTTTATTAATATATATATTTTTAAATAAAATGTGTTTAATGTTTGACACTCCTCATTCTCTTGTACTGTGATGTGCTGGCATTGCAACTTTTCTTGACACTTTCATAGGGAGTGCCAGCTTTGCTAGCAAGATAGCTGAAACTTTCTTACAGTAAGCAGTTTGGAAATAGCATTTTAAAACTGTTCTGACTAAAATTATATGAATTGAAAGAGCACAGTATCTTGTGCCATGGGAGGTTCCTGTTTACAGTACTGTCCAGAAGTACAGTGATAAAAGGCAAAGATAGTGGAGGTTGCATGTGTAAAGTGAACCTAAGTTCTTCTATGCAAAGACTGGTAAGATTGCCACAGCTTTCATGGAAGTTGGAAAAATTGTTGAACATACAGTGAATTGGTTCAAAGTGAACACCCAGAAGCTAATGTAGTAGGGTTAAAATTTATATGTCGTGAAATAAAAAGAATTCACATCTCTGTTTCCTCTTTCCTGTTTGATTTGTGTGTACCTTTGTTGGAGTGGTTGTCTGGAAAGAGGCTAAGGGTTAGAGAAAGGAAACTTCTTTCCCAATCAGGTTGAAAATGAGAAAAACTTGTGATGTTAGAACTGGAGCTTTAGCAAGGAAACTATCCTTGGTGACAACAATTATTTCAAATTTTTTTAAAAAATTTTTTAATCTTTTTATTTTTTAACGTTGTCTACTTATAGAAGTATGCATGAAGTCTGAATGAAGTGTCTGGATCGGTTCAGTTGTATGAGCATCAAAGGTGGAAATAATGACTTTGCAGAAAGGAGAGGATTGAGTTAAGGTATTAGATGTTTTGAAGGACTTACTGGTAGAGAAAGATGAATGTGGAAATGAGAGAACATTAGTGTAACTTTTTGTGTTGATTGTTAAACACTATGTTATAGCTGTGTTTAGAGTGGAAAATATGTAAGTTCTTAAATGACTAAAATACTTTTCCTATGCAGTAAAATATGCTTAATGATTTTCAAAGAAACTTTCTTCTCTGGCAAATTACTGAAAAGTGCTAAGGTCCACGTTAGATTTGATTAAGTTTGTACAAATGTAAATAACCATTAAAGAATGTATTTTAATTTGTTGATGATTAGTCATTGGTGTAATGGAAGCTATTTCTAGAGTGGCCATCTGAATATGTAAGCATACAAACATTCCTATTGCTTCTCTTTAATCCTGCTGTTCACTTTTCTGTATTGTGGACACCCATGACAGCCTTCACCACTGAGGAGATAAACAGAAAATATTGGACTGTCTTAAAATGACCACAGATAAAATGTAATAATTTGGAAATTAGAGGAAGAGTAACCCCGTATCTTTCTCCCATGCCTCACATGTAAGAGCTAAGTGGATTTGAAGGCTGCTACTATGATTTTAATTCTGGTGTTGAGCAGTACCTTTATTAAAAGTGAAGTAAAAAAAAAAGTAACCTGGTTATGGAAATAGCAGCAAGTAACTCAATAAGAAATGCTCTGTTGGAAACTATATTCATCATGTGTGAAAATAATAATAGACTCTTTCCGCAGCGTTTGAGATAATAGATTTGTATTAGCATACATGCACTTTCTGTAAGGCATGTTCCCAAGCATGTTTTGGTGCTTTTAATGTATCTGATACAAATTCTAAGTAGGTAAAGACCATTAAAATTTGAAAGGAATCAGAATGAGAGTAATACACTTTGAAATATACCACTTGGCTTTTTATTATAAATTGCTTTACATGGGCAATTTAAGTACATAAGATTTTTTTTTTTGACTGAAGCATGTAGAAGGAGGACATTGGTTTTGCAATATTAAAAGCTTTTCTCATAGAGGATAAAGTTTATTTTTGAACTTTCTTGTGGATGATTCAGAAGCTTAGTTAAATCCCTGATAGGCAATTGGAGTAGCTATTTTTCTGTAGGTAAGTTTGTCATTACTGTGGAATCTAACATAGGAAGGCTGTCTGTGTAGACCAACATATCAGCTTCATCAAGTTGAAATATCTTGTTGAGCTTAAAACTACTCAAAAAGATGCTGATGATATATAACAGCATTGTAGTAATTTACTCTTCTGCAACATAAGTTTCTGTAATGCCTTAGTTTGTGCTGAGTATTTTTGAAGTATTTCAAGTCTTGTATCTCTGTCACTGTTCCTTACATTTTTCTTCCTGTGTTTCTCACCCTTTCCACAGCTGGGTGTACAAGTTAATGCCAGTTGTGAGAAAATGTAGAAGATAGAGTTGGAAGGATGATCTAACTGATCCTTTATCCCAAAGCTGAACATTGCTTTTATTGTTCCTGACAAATGTCTATCTCATGTGCCTTTAGAAGTCTTTAGTGGTGGTGACTTTACAGCTTCCTTAGGTAACCTGTTACTGTGTCTTACTGTTAAAAGGATTCCTCCCCCCCCCCCAAGATCTAACCTAAATTTCTGTGTTCAGTCCCTACACTTTTGAGCTTTTTTTTTTTTCTGTCCTCATCATGACCATAAAGAACAGATTTTTTTTTTTTTTTGATATATAGTCATCTGTATTTAGATGGGGACTAAAAGTAGCTTTTTGACAGTTTTTCCAGTTCCCCCCCACAAGCCCCTCCCACTCCTCCTTATAAGTAGAAGCAACTGTGTATTTTTTTTTTTAAGGCTTTGAGTATTAAATGTGATAATTTACCTCAGAGTATTTTCAGTTGTGAACGTACTTTCCACTGTTTTATGTGAAATCAACTGGGACAGATTGGCAGTATCCTCTAGTTAACTGCGCCATGTGTTCGTTTTCCTTTAGGTTTACATAATAAGCCCAATTTGTTTATTCAAAGTTATTGATGATTATTACCATGTTTCTTCCCTTACAGCCAGAATAGTACCTTCTGCTTTACAGTTCTTTTCCTAGTCTAATTTGTGGTGGTATTTCACCATGAATGTAGCAGTGCTCGCCCCTTCAGAGTTAGTCTGTTGCTGCTGAATGAAAAGGGCACTACTTAGTTTCATCCTGTTTCCTGATGCTGTTTTCAATGATCTGGAGCATTCTTTCCTTCTGATCAGTGTTCTGCCTGCATACTTAATTGACAGAAAAAACTATAAGAAACGGGGTAGAGCAAGTAGAGAAAGAGAAAAGAAGATGATGTATGATGAATGAGCAGTGTTCAGCATAGATTCAATGGCATATGTAATATGAGACACATTCTTGATCTCTCAGGATGTCTTGATATTACTTCAACAAAATAGTGATAATTAGAGCTTAAGTTTCTTCTATTCATCTATTGAAAATAGATATTATCATTAAACTTGAATATAAAGGCTTTTTACTTTAAAATTTTGGTTTTGGTCTGCAGACTTTGGAGCACTGCGTGTCTTTGCTTTTGAAACAGCATGCAGGAGAATGTTTGGCAGTTACGCTAAATCTAGACTCCTCTTTAAAAACTTAATTACAAACTGTGATGTGGGAAAGGTTGAACCTGTGAAGGAAAACTTAGTCCTGACTATAGATTTGGCTTCAAGCCATTTTGAAGACTGTATTTTAAGTACAGGGTTTATATCCATTTATGTAATATGCCATTTCATCTATTGTTGCAGTAGAGAGAGAAGGGCTTTTTTCAAAGCTCTGAAGCTTTAAAATAACTGTCCTGGATTTTAAGTGAAATAACGGTAATAAGGCATGCCTGAAAATGTAAATTTTTTGTAAATGCAATTCTAAACGTTTTTCTCTACTCTGTCCTAAAAAGAAGGGTGAAAAAATGTGTTTGCAAGAATTATTTTTCTGCTTATTTTTACAAACAGCAAAACCCCTCATATCCCTTCTCTTCTATTCCTAGTTAATTAAAGCTTTAAAGACATTTTAAAAAAATTAATTAGCAGTTCTTATATAGAAAACCTTGATGTGTTCAGTGATTGCATACAATAAATGAAATAAAGGATGCTTACAGCAGCCTGATAGCATTTTGTAATTGGATTACTGAAAGTTTTCCGCCCCAGGTATCTCCATTTGGCACCTTTGCTGTCATAAGACAGATCAGTGGCATAATTGATCTCTTCCCCTGTTCTGTTCTATAACTGTTTATATAGCACATCCTGTGCAACTGCATGGAAAATACAGATTGTATTTGAGTTCTAAGTGCTCTGGAAAAATCAGTCAGTACAATTATAGTGGGAAAGCATTGGTGGTTGTTTTGTTTCGGGTTAGTTATTTTTTTTTTTTTTTTTTTGTTTCTGTTTTGGAATTTCAGATTTATTCTTTTAATTTCTAAAAATACTTTGAAGGTCACATTTTATTGGCTAAGGAACTGATCAGAACTAAAAAAGGAACTTTACCTGGTATTTGTTTTAGGCCTCTTGCTCTAATAAATCTGAAAGTAGGCATAATACAAAAAGTATTATCTTTTCAACTAATGCTATGTGACATTATTAGGCATATAGAAAAATATTTTCTTTAATGTTTGGCTTGTATACCAAAATGTAATAACTCCTTTTTGTTAACACTTCCAATAATGAGGGATTGCCATGAAATAAATGGAAAGATATTTTATAGTGATCCTCAAAGCTGCCTTTGAAATAGAGAAACTCATATTCTTATATGCTGTTACCGCAAGTCCTTCATGTTCAAAGATAAAGCAAACCAATACTTGCATTGAATGGATTGCTTTTCTTATGATGGAATTATGAAAAAAAACCAAACAAAACCAAACCTGTTTGATGACAAAAAGGATCTGAGAAATTTGAGATGGAAAAGATTTGAGCACTTGCCAGTGTAGACTTATTCATATAAAAACTCTTCATGATTGCTCCAGTGGTGGCAGGACTTCTGTCATTTCTCTGGGGAGACTGTTCTCCCACGTAATAGGATTTATGGATGGTTAGGATTTTTTTTTCTTCTTCTGATTGTATCCAGTAATACCATTTTGGAATACCCCAAGTTCTTCATCTTTTCTTTTCAGCAGTTGCAGTCATTAACCTAATTATGCCATTCCATTACTTTTTCTTGTTCTTTTCTTTTGAATCTAAAGCAACTTATTTGTGAATTTCAGACGTATTGGTCATTAAGCTTTAGCAAAGTCCATCTGTGTTGCATAGAATATTTGTACATCAGGTTCATAAGATAAGTGGTAATTACAGTTGTGCAGTCCCTCTGTGGAATGACCTTTTGAACTCAAAATTTTTTTCAGGGTTATAGGCTATAGCATCTGCAGCTTGAAGGGTAAAAACTATTTTCTGCTCTGCTTTCTAATAATTTTGTATTACTATTGCTGTCTGCATGTTCAGTTTCTTTATCCAGTTGCCTTACATAGGCCATCTGTGACAGAGTTGTTACTTTCTTTGACAACAGTTACTTTCTTTATCCAGTTGCCTTACGTAGGCCAACTATGACAAAGTCTAGTCCTGAATCTTGCTCCTCTCCCGAGCTACTTACCTCAGCAAATTAATCTCACTGCAAAGCCTGGTATGTATAAGGGTAGGGCACGTTCAGAGTCCTAGAGAGCTTTGGGAATTCTTCACCTTCACTTACTGCGGTGTCTGAGTATTTTTATACAAGTAGAGTATGCAACCTGTTAGTTGGATATGAAGTAAAATTACTACAAGTTGCAGATGCTTGTGGTTAATGAACTTCATTACCCTCTATCCATTGATCTAGCCAGTGAAAAACAAGTTAGTTAAATGTGCTTACCTCATGCCCAATGTATTATTAATTAACATCCTGGTGACTTAAATGGAAATCCCATCATGCATTTCGCTGAATAGCATGCTTTGGAAAGCAAAGACAACTTGCTGAAGTTAACTTCTTTGATAAAATGTGGGTTTTTATTATTATTGGGCTGGGGGATAGAAAAAGTACATAAGGGAAAACAAAAACTATTAAAAGCTCTATAGAAATGAGGAGGGCATCAATTGCCAGAGATTTTAGATCTGTTGTATACAGTGATCTCAGTGATGCTATCTTGCTTTATTTTTTTAGAGTAGTCTTAGAAGTTTTTTTCTTTTTACTACAATAACTAGTCTTGCAGAGTTAATGGGATATATAAATAGGTAAATATGACGCTAAATGCAGTGCTTTACTGTAGAAATATAACAAAGTGAAACTTTTTATTTGCTGTTATGCTTGTACCTTTCTGACTTCATTTCAAAAAAAAAAAAACAAAACAAACCCTTTAGATTTTTATCTGCCATTTATGTTGCCATTATACTGTAAAAGGGGTTTCAGGCTATCTATGAATCCAGTGGTCGGTTATTGCAAAAATCAGTTTGAAGTGGATCAGTCTTTATGGTGATGAATGACTGAAGTTGATAAGATTTCTTCTTATCCTCTACCAGCCATATGCTTTAAATGGAATTGCTGTTAATGGCACATAAAACTTCATTCTCAGCAAGTCCTAGATTCTTCAAACTTAACCTCATGCTGAAATGTGTCTTGCTTAATGAGTGACCTGATCATGTAGGCATGTTGAATCTGATCAGCTTTTTCTTTTCCATGAGCAGTTGATCTGAATTTGAGGCAAAGTGCCTGTGAAATATGATGCCACACAAACTGTATGTGAATATATTAAAAACATTAAGATACATGCACTTCTAAATAGACAAGTTTTGATCACCAAAACAAATACTGTTTTGATCCAGCAGGAATATTTTGGTGATGCTATTTAGATGTTTCCTTTTATTGCAGTTATCACAAAGTTCAGATGGTGATGTTTGCTAATTATGGTCAGGAAATTGTTCTAATGATATTCTTTTTCTTTAAGGAAATGTTACATGCTCTTGACTTAAAAAATAGTAAAAATGTTTACCAGGTTTAGTTATTAAGATTTAAGAGAAGCCAAGTTCAATGAACAAATGTATTCAGAAGTGATGGTCCTTAAATCTTTTAGAAATCTGTTAAAGGATAGAAACTGGTAGTGCCAGGTTGTCTGAATTCTATGTTATTTTTGCATCCCTCTTCTAAATAACTTAGTTATGGTTTGTACTCTCAATAACCATATGATGGCTCAGCTTTAATACATTTCGTTGCAAGTTTTTTCATCTTTCAGTTCTATGCCTGATTTCTACCAAAGCTTCCAACGAAAATGGAAAGTGAATGGTGGGAATTTCACTGGAATTTCAAGGAGGACACTAGTTTGAGGAAGCTTAATCCAAATTCAAGTTAGGACTATTATGCGTCTTACTTGTCCACAGCATATAGATTCAGGTGTTGACAATGTGACAGTACTTTGAGTGGTGAGACAGAAATTGTTAAAAGTTGTCAGGAATCACACATTAATACTAAAGTAACTGTGTAAATATTTTTGTCTGTTGTGAGACACTTTCTCTTCTAGGTGTGGACAGAAGCTCTTATCTATAAGCTTTCGTCAGATCTCTGTTTATTAATAGCAGTATGCGAGCTTCTTCAGTGGACAATTTGTTTAGAAACTAAGATAAAACATGATTAATATTCGCTGGACGGGCTCCAGATATTGTCACTGGTTTTCATTTCCTTTATGCTTTTTTTGTTTTGGAACATTGCTAATCATTTTCCACCTAAAATGCAGGGTAGGCTTTCTCATTTTTCTGTTTGTTTCCTCTGAGCTGGATAAATCAGTCAACAGAGATAGATTTACTCGCACACATTTGCCCAGGTCTATATGAAATATCATTTACTTTGCTGTTGACAGCTGTGAATTTCTTCCTGTAATTCTGAACTTTGATCCTGTAAAGTGCTTTAACCTGACCTCAAGCAGAATGTAGCTTTCAAAGTAAAATTTTCTTCCAAAATGCTCTCTTGTAACTATATACTGGTTCTGGAGGCTGCTAATATTACACATTTTCTTTAAAAGTAATGGGCACCTGAGGTTCTGATTTTGTAAATATGGAAGAACAATCCTAATCTGATTTGGCATCTTGTAGTTTAGCCCATTCTGTGCACAGAAACTGGGCATTCTTAAGTGATTGTGTGCTATAAACTTGTAGCATTCACAGTATGTTTTTATTTGTCAATGAAATGGGGCATCTCAAACTTCTATACAGTAGCGTTGTGGTTGGAGTGTGTCTGGGAAACTGACAGTGGGAGTAGTTGATATTCATTTGATTTCTGGGAAATGATACCCTGCATCACATGAAGTACCCTAAACACTTGTCTGTCTGCTCCTCTGGGTGCTTAGATCCCCTTAAGGTGATTGCATTATTTTAATACAAAAAGGAGGTTCCTGCTCTGAAGTGTACTGGTTGCTTTTGCCCTGTGTTGTTTACACTCTGAAATGGTCTCTTGACTGCGTGAGCTGGATTCTATTACTGAAATTAAGCTTAAGTGTGTACTCCAGAAATACAGGTAATGCATTGCAATTATTAATCGATCCTTGGAAGCAGTTTAGAATTAGTTTGTAGCAAAATCCTGCAGAGTGGGGTAATTAAAATTTTGGCACCAGCTATTTTGCTCTGCAGATCCATTAATTTGCTTTGCGCTACTCACTGATACTGATCTAGTCAAACTTCCCTCTTGCACAGCCACAGAGTTTCAGTGAAGGTTGTAGGATTCACTGGGCCACGAAGGAGTGACGAGAGATGATTTTCTAGCTGAATGATGATCATTCAAAAGAGGGATAGTCCTGGGTTCCCACAGCTATTTATACATTTAATCCAATAACTGTTCAGTGTAAAACATTGTAATAAAATCTGTTCAAGTAGGTTTACTTGTCCACCATCTGGGCCTGAGTGCTGCCTGCCAAACCTCTAAGTTGGGGAACACATGGAGGGCAGTGAAAGAAATCAAGGTTACTTGTAAGTAGTGAGGGTTCTTCAGGATAACCTCTGTGCACTCATTTTCTCCATTTAAACTGCTATCACCTTCTCAGTTGTAATTGCTTTTGTCAGTGGAGGTAGCTGAAGGAAGTAAGTGTAGAGTGCAGTATGCCCAGTGCTCAGAGTACCAGCCCTTGAATATTTATAAGTAATGGAGACCTTGCTGGTAACGTAAAGGTGTTCAAATCAGCATTTTTCTATTGCTATTTCAGGCTGTTTGTATTTTACAAGAATGTTGAGGGGGGGAGATTGCACAAAATCTGGGTTGTAAATACCTGGTGGGAGGCAGGAGAAGCTTGTTCAAATCTGGAACTGTTACCCTTGTCTCAATTCTTTTTTTTTCCTGTTTGCTGTGGATCCAGATTCCTCAGCTAACTTATCTTCTGTGTCTTAGTTAAGCTAAGTACTGTGTTACATCTACAGATACCAAGCAAAAGAGAATATGGCCCAAGATAGTAGTGGTGTTTGGTTTAATCTATGGGTGGTCAAATATCACCATATTTGACTTAGTTTTAATGGAATGCTAGATGTGGGAGAGGCACTAAAGCTGATAAACTTATTTCAGTGCAAAATATGTTATATTGTAGAAAACATGTTGGTAAGTAGGCTGCACAAGAAAACAATGAGGCCTGAAGTCATCCCACTCTAGGCTTTTAGTTGAAATGTTGTTGGAGGTTGAGCAACCTGTAGGGCCATCAGTAGCAGTACTAATGGACAGTTTCACCTGTGTAAGAACAGAATGATATTTCCACCCCCAGCCTCTCCATAAATTTAGATTAAATACCCTGATGCCTTAGGTATGGTTATTTTACAAGAGCTTCAGGTGAGCTGTGTTGGGGAGATTGTAAGTCCAAGTGTATAGTGCATATTCAGAACACATAATTTCACAGAAAGTAGAACTTTATTCATTAATAGCATTTTTCTTGTCCCACCATGTTCAAGCGATGTATCTTAAGTGTTATCTTAAGCATGTATCTTAAGTGATTTAAAAATCTAGCTGAAGCTCTTCAGTTATAGGAACATCATATTTTTTGAGCAATGAAGGCACTGTGCTATCATGCAGAACTTAAGCTTGCTTGGCTGTAAGGGAGAAAATTACAAGTTAATTAGCTGATACAGCAGCTTTGTTTTCCAAAGTAATTTGGAGTTTCTACTTCTCCCAAGAAGTAAAAATGGAACTTTTACTGAATTTTATTAAATGTTTTAATAGTAAAAATGTTTTAGAAGAAACATTTTCACTCAAGTCTTTACAGTGAATTTTGAGTCCACAAGGAGTTAAAGAGTATGCTTTAAAATTAGCTTAGAGAGGCACTTTCAGCTGTGTGTTGTCATTAGATCTATAGTCACTTTTTCTCGGAATGGAAAAATGCATAGACCTTTAGGAATTTGATTTCATGTTAATTTGAAAGTTGATTTTGGAAGGTAAAAATTTAGACATTATGATATCTCCATGTTTATGAGAATGCAGTGTTATTTAGGTAAATGCTCACAGTAAATATTTATTTTTTGAGCGTAGACATCAGTTCCACTTCCAGTTTCCTTAATGTGAGTTATTGAGCTATCCACTATAAAGTACCTGATTTTTTTAATATTCAACACAGAAATTAATGCTGAGTTTGGGTGTTTAAATGGCAGTTTCTTAACATACTTACACCATTTGTGTTAAAGCTTCCTGACCACTTGTACAGTCATGATTTAGTTTCAACAATGAGCTTCTGCTTTACTCTTACTAGTTGCACTTTTTTTTTTAATTTAGATCAAAATTATGTGCTGGTATCCATGAATAGTCTTTCCTGAAACTACTTAAGTAGATCTGAAACTACAAGGTAATTATTTTATATTAAATTTTATGCTTAATCCTTTATCCTAAAAGGATTAAGGGCTTTATCTGTCACTAGAGGTTGTCTACCTCCTGTTGAACCACAGAATCCATTCATGAACTTAGCACCCTTGTCCTTTGTCTTCTAATGAATGACTTAATAGGGAGCATAGTATTCGATGAAAGGAACTGCTGCTCAAGGAAGTGTGTAGTACTGCTGTCCCTTAATGTATGGATAATTGCAAGTATTCAAGAATTTCATCTAGATGGCTGACAGAGAAAAAAGGAAAGCTTTGTAAAAGGTTTCGTTGTTTGAAAATGTGAAGGTACTAGTCGCAGAGAAGAATGCTAAATTTAATGGTTCTATCATATTTTTGTGGGTTTTTTTTTTTCCTTCCCCCTGAGAAATAGAAATTTCTAGGAAACTGACAAAGTGACCAATAAAAGAGTGGAATAATAGAATAAAACTGTAGAGCATAAATGTCAGAGATGGAAAGGATGTATGAGTAACTGTTAGTAATAAAATGACAGTGAAATGTGAGGATGAAGATTTTTCTTAGAAGGAAGTGTGTGAGTCATGATCAAAAGAAGTTCAAAAAAAGTATTAGCAGGCATACTACTCTGAAACTTATATTCATACAGGGATAATGGGTGCATATGCAAGTTGCCTAGTTTTTAAACGGGGATAATGGGTACATATACAAATTGCCTAGTTTTTAAAAGTGGAGCTTACACTCAGTTAATTTTGATGCCTTCAAAATTTTATTACTTGCCTAGTATTTCTGACTCTAATTGATGTGACATCTTTTTATCCAGAAAGAGAAGGAAGAGGATTGCTCTGCATGTGATGAAAAAAGAGAAGGAAAAATCAACAGCTTGAATTTATACCCAAACTTTTGCGAATAGGTAGTTGTGTCATATGCACCCTTCTGTGTTAGTTTGTCCTTTCTAACAAAGAAGAAAATTGAGAATTTACCTTTATATGAAGTAGGATTTTTTTTTTTTTTTTTTTTTTTTTTGGCATGCTATGCGGAGAGGTGCTCCGCTACGGAACCTGCCTTTTCTTGTCTTAGGGTAGGTTGTCCATTAAATTAACTACATCATGTTGCTGCTGGTACCCACGTAAAGTGCTGTAGGTATTGGTGATTACCTTTGATATGTATTGTTAATGCCCTTAACGTGCACATCTGTTTGGAGAGGCAAAGCTCACAATTACTTTCTTCATTGTGAGAACAATTTGATGTTGAAACCGAAGTGAGCTTTCACTAATTTAAAGTGAAGTAATGAAACAAGGTACTACTTTTTAATATCCTTGTAGAAAGATGAAAATTGCTATCTTACATTCACCACTTGAGACTCATTGCTAAGACTGCTGCTCATGTTAAAGCATCATCTTGAGACTTGAAGTATTTGAATTCAGTGTAACTGGTTTCCTGTGTAACTGCCCAATCTTCTTTTGTGACTTGTCCATTTTATAAAATGGAAAGGTTGGTACTTTCCTTTGTTCCTGCTTTTTCCTTTTCCTAGCCATGAAAAGGGTGTGTTAAATTGATTTTTTTTGTGTGTGTGTGTTTGAGGTAGAGCAGCACAAAATCTTATTAATTCTTTTTTGGAAAAAATAACAATTTTTTTTTTTTTTTTGTTTCTTCTCTGTGCTACGCAATTCTGTAAATACAGAAGCTTTAGAAGCCGTCAGTTAAAGAAAAAAAAAGAGGCTACTTGAAAAGCCCACCTTTTGGCCAGTTCAGCTATGTAAAGTTAAGGATTTTGATATTTTTATGACTTTCTTAGTAGCATATAATAAGTGTTGAATTTAGTTAATTTAATTTTTGGGAAAAAAAAATGTGCTGTAAGTGCTGATGATAGGTGTTGTCAATCTGCAGAAGCACTGTTAAACCTGCAGTCATAAGAATCTACAAAATTTTATTTGATATGCTATGAAATTTCATGAAATCAAAGGAAATTGAATGTACAGTAAAAGTCCATCAAATATGCACATGGTCAAACAAAACCAACTTACTCTTATTTCTTTTGAGGTACTATCTGCAATTTTTTTAACAGTAATTTATTGATGTTGTGCCATGTTAAACATTACCTTTTAAGGAAATGTAGGAAGAATAATAACATCCAGATGTTTGGCTGCTTTATGAATGAGTATGTAATATTATATATACTGTAGTAACAGTTGTTCTGAAAAGCAACAGTCCAAATAATAAGTGATTTTGGTCATCACTTCTGTATAGCACTTGGGCTGTGAAGTTTATGTCAGCTAATAAGTTGAAGGAAATTCTGAACTTCTCTAAAACCAGTTTCCAGGATGCGAAGGACCTGCTAGTAGTGTAGATTCCTTTAGTAATATTCTTCATTTTTTTCATAGAGGAGGATGAAAGGTGTTCTGCCCTTTCTTCTTCCCTCTTTATGAAGATTTTAAGCTTCACATTACTGAAGGACCTGGGTTTAATGTAGATAATGGACATGGGAAAAAAAAAAAGAGGTAAGAGAACATAAGAGCTCAGTAAAAGGTTTACAACCCTTATTGGAAAGGCCTCTTTTTGGCAACAGTTTCTCTCATTTACCCGTGGTGCTCTTAGTTGGATATGGAATCACTGTAACCAAATACTGGAGGAGGCCATGTGCCCCTGAGCTTTTTTCTCCCATCGGACTTCGAAGTTTTCACTATGTTGAGCAAGCCACCACAATGTTATAATTACACAGTTTACCCACCTGCTTTCGGAGATCATCTTTTGTATGGATTTAATGTAAGTTTCGTGTATTTAAAACCGAAGTTACAGAATGATGAAATGAAATTTGAGTCAAATGTTGCTTACATCTCAGTTGTGGCTTTGTTGGAGTTCAGTTTTAACAATTTTTTTTTTTTCTGCTCATCTGTCGGAAGTGAAAGAAAAGAATGTGCAGAATGTAAACTTTGACATCATGAGAATCTTTCATAAAGCCTTGAAAAAGTGCTGATGAAGGATGCTTATTTTTCTATTTCTACCCAACTCTGACCATGGTGCCCATTCTTTTATAGCATGGTTTACGTGTAGTGTAAGCCCTTTACTGGAATCTCTTTGGGCTATATAATATATTGTCTCTTGATTAGCTAATTAAATTACATGAAGTAGATTACAAGGGTGGTTGGTTGGTGGTTTTGTTTTGTTTGTTTTGGTTTGTTTTCATAATAATGGGTGATCCATGTACCAAGATAATCTCTTTGACTCCAAATCTGCCATGCAATAAATATGGCTATCTTCCTGATAAGCATATAGACAAAAGAGGAGGGAAGTAGTTGCTTTCTACCAACTATCCATCTTGTCTAGAGGACCACTGCCAGAATAATGAACAAGAAAGTTAAAAGGAAACAAACAAACAAACAAAAACCCACAAACAAAACAAACAAAACAACCCCCCCCAAAAACTGAGTCTGTCCGAATCTTACTTGCTATCTCATCCTGCCTTTCGAAGTGACTAAAATAATTTGCCACCTCCTTTCTAATCATTATTGTTTCTCAGAGCTCAGAACAGAATCTAGGCTTCCAGACTATAAATATTTTCTTACTGATAGCAAAGAAAGTGAGGAATTGGGGAGAGGGGAGGAGTAACTTAAGAAAAATGGAAATGATTAATTTTCTGAGGATTCTTTTTGATCCAGACCATTCATATTGACAAGACATTCAAGACTTCTCAGTTATGGAGTTAGAATTATGATGTGATATTGTGGGATTCACTCAACCCAAGAGCATGGGGTTTTTGTCATCATTACATGATTTTTTGCTCATTGGTTCCTTGATTGATATTCAGCACAATTTATGGATAAAAATTGTATAACATTTCAAGATTAGAATTGTCTGATCAGAAAAAAGCAGTAAGGGTTGAGCTTTTAATTGTGAATTTGAGTGTTATCCAAAATGGATCTGTCCCATATGCATAAATATCCATTGTCAACATACGATACATTTTCCCCTTCTTTATATGCCAGTATTCTTGGAAAGTATACTGTACTTGTTCTAGTGTGAGGCCGACTTTTGCATCAGCAGCTGCAGTTGCTGCAGGGTGTATCTAATTTCCAGGTATCCATGAGTGGCATTTTAAGAAGTGAAGGTATAGTAACAGTCAAATTCATCTTTACTTGGTCACTGGCATCATATTTTCTAATTATGTGAGTTTACTGTAATTTCTCATTCAAAGGTTAATACTGGTGATATTATAATTCACATGATAGAATACAAATACTATATTAAATAACACTATTTCTTCATTCTTGAGGAATCTGATGTAATGCCAGGAATAACTTTTCTCTTTAATGCCTCAGCAGGTGTCGATTTTTACAGATTTCTTCTTCAGTTAGAAATATTGCTACACTCTGAATTTTTATTTAAATGGATAACAGTAGTTTTCTGTGACTTTGTGTTCACAAGAGGATATTATGTTTGCACAGATTCTTACGAGTATAAATGAGCAGAAAGGTGTATGGACTCTCTTCCAATTTCATATTGCCTATATTTTTCCATTTTTCTATTATTTTCAAGTTTGGGATAGATATCAAGTCTTGTGTCAGTACACATAGCTGCTAAATATAGTGTGCCTCCAGAAGTCATAAGGTAGTCATATGAACAGTCATAAGCAATAACAACAATCATTCTGCCCTGTAAGCTGTGTTACAGACAGCTTAGAGGTTTCTGTGTTTCACTGATGCATATGTTTGGGAATGCATCTGTTACAGTCCTGTCTCCAAAACTGTTTGGAGGGTGGATAGGCATGAGTTAATATTATACCAAAAAATTCTGAGATGGATGCTCAATGCATCCCCTCTTAAACAGAAGTGCATCTTTGAGTTTGTTATTAAGTTTCTGCTAGGCTGTTTCACATTTTCCTTCATTAACGTTTTGGTACTCACAGCTGTCTTGAGTTAGCCAAGAATGTCATCAAACTGATTCTGAAATAAGGTGAAAAACTCTCCAAACCTCTGAATGTTCAGTTTATGCGATTATTGTTTCAGGTCAAGGGCTGCTGTTGGTTTCTTTTCCTCTGCATTTCAGATATCTTCCTGGTTGGATTTTTTGGTGCACTCCAAATGAGTTTCATTTTACTTACCACTGTGCATTCCTGGTTGTTGATTTGCCTCTTTCCCTGGTAACTCCACATGCTGAGCTACTGTGTCTGTGAGTCTTGCTAAGGGGCAGGCAGCCGGCTTGTATAGACTGCAGTGCAAATAATTCCTCCTCTGAATTTATTTGTCCATAAAAGACCCTTTAGGTAGCATGTGCCCCAAAATTAGAGAGTTATTTCTTTCAGGTTCATCTGTTTGAGTGCATGGATTGTATATATTTAACCCTGGAAAGTGAATTAAAATTTTTATTCTTGCACACCTACAGACTGATGGGAAGATGTGCAAGTTGTTGCTGCAGCAGTATGAGGACTAAAAACTTACAATGAAAACTTTAAGTACACAATTTGTAAAAATTCTACAATTTGATAATGTAGGTGAAGGCTTCTAATTCTTTAAATCTGTGTGGCCACAGGTTACGTTAGCAGATTGCTTCTGAAGTCTTGTAGGAAAATTTTTAAGTCTAATTCTTCATAAAGTTATAACCAGACTATTTTTATTGAAAGTATTGTGTATTTTAAGACTGAAATGCATATAGGTTTAGATGTTTATTATTAACAGGACGCGCTGTATTATATCTGCCAAATAATTAATTTGCTGCTACTTAATTAATTCTCTGAAGTCAGACATCAGAATGTAAATGGATTGGTCCAGATCATTGCCTCCAATACCCTGTTCATTTTGGTGATGGTAAATATCTAGAAACCAGGAAATTTGTCAAAATAGGTCCACGTGAACAGACCTAAGGTATCATGGGGTTGTGTAGACTATCTTTTTATTCTTGGGAGTTTCTCAAGGAAAAGCATTATCACTTGTATATTAAAGTTAGTGGCTGCTTAAATGGTGTCTTGGTGGTATGGACAGAGTTAGACATCCTGAGATTTGCAGGCTGAATCTGACCTGCTAGAATAAATTTGTGTGATTCCACTGGTGCCATCTCTGTTAGCCTTTCTTGCAGTTCCTAAGACTCTACTATACTGTGGTCAGATGTCTTTGTACTGCCGAAATGCATGTATTGCCACATGAAGGGTGTATTGGATCACATGAAAAGATACTTGAATAAAACTTGCCATTTACAAAAACTTATCAAATTGTGTAGCATAAAGTGGTATTAATTTTTGAGTATATGACAATAATATATATTTTAACTATGTGCAGTAGCTATATACCTACCTGAAACATAGTATTGTTATGTTCCTTCAATAATGGATGACAAAACTAGCATTCTGTTACTGGTTTATGGAATTAATCCTTGTTTCCAGGAAAATTAATCTGACTTGTAACTCTTCTTGTACAGTTTTCCGTTGTCTTTTTTCCCTGTTTTTTTCTTTTGTCTTCCAAGGTCTAACTTCTCATCCAAAACCTCTGAGTTTTTATAAAATAGAGCCACCAGCTGCAATCTGAAGTCATCACAAAAGTTACTTTTTTCTTCCTGTGACTATATTAATATTCTGCTTTATTTCCTTCCTCTGTTCCAACTGGTGGGGTTTTTTTGTGTGTGTGGATTGCTCCCTACCATTTAGTTCCTCTTTTAGTTTTTGTTCTTACCTTAGCTTTTCTCTAGAAATTAAATATTCGCATATTTTGATGGACATGTGATGCCTGCTAAACTTGGAGAGCAAACTCTGTCCTGGAATGTTTTTGGCTGTCTTAGGGAAATTTACTTGTGTATTTTCTGCCAAAAATTGTTCTCTAGGTCTGTTCAAAGTAAAATTTCAGATTGCCTCCATTCACTTGTATTATTTCGGATTTTTCTTCCGTTAAGTGTTTGAGTGCATTATCTTCCTTTCATTCTGTTTTTTCATTCTATAACTGCCAGTGGTTCTCTTTTTTTCTTCTTATAATGTTTTTATTTTGTCTGTTTATCATCATACTTCTTACTTAGCATCACATTTTTGGGATTATATATATATATATATAGCCTTTGGTTTGATCTTGCACATCTTATTTTCGAATATTTTCAACATATTCTCAAGAATTCTGATATTTTTTCTTTTTTTATTCTTTTCGATATTCTGCTTTTCTTGGTACGTACAGATGGATTTTAAAAGTCATTCCCATGGTGTGTTTTATATCTGTTGTTCTAAAATAGGTTGTCACATTTTGCTCTTTAAGGAGAGAACTGAATGAAGTAACAAGGTAGGATGAGTCAAATTTTGATGCATTTGAAGAGATCTGTATTGTTTGGAAATATATATATCTATATATTTCCCATCTGTATTGTTTGGAAATTTTTATTCTTTCCCTCAAAATCTCAGCGTCATCCCTCTGGATTCTTTTGGGGTAGGGGAGGAGGGCACATCTATAATCATTATGGTGTCTTGAGACAAATGTGGAAAGGAATCAAGGATTTGATTTCATTGTTTGGTACTTTTCTCTCACTCTCTGATTTGCATGACCTACTCTAAAATCAAGAGACCATGTGCACGTTAATGCTGGTATGTACACAGATATATCCTGTTGGTCAGGACCTAAAGAGGCCCAGTTTACGTCATTCAAGAAACAGTAGCTCACATTATGTCGTTATTCCTAGTGGTTTCTGTCAGTGAATGTCTGCTACTGTTTGAATTCCTCACCATTGCTGAGTTGACACTGAATGTTGCATTGGACTTACTTCAGTTATTTGTTTCTGCCTCACATGAGCTTTCCTTTGTAGTTCAATATGCCTTACAAGTGAAGACAGAAATTTAACGATTCTGGGTTTTTTAAAATGTATTGATAGGCTTCTAAGGAGTCAACTTTACCTAAAATCAAAACATCCATTTGCTTCTCAGTTGATCAAATCATCGTCTTAGAAAGCGAGCTTACACTGCAGAAAGAAATACTCAAAACCTGCTTTCCAGTTGCTATCTGGTGTAATTCAGGTTTTCTCTGTCAAAAATTCCTAGTGAGACTAATCCAATTGTTAGCATATATGTAAGACTCCTGCTGTCCTGGTATTTCCAAACACTGCAAAGTGAGAACAAAGACAAATCCTTCAGTACTAGTATTACTAACTGTGAAGTACTAAAGGATTTACAGTTTTACAGATACTGTACACAAGTGATTAATCTGAAAGGTAATTTTTTTTATTAATTCTGTTGGACCTGGCTTTTTTAATCATTACATTAAGTGAAGAAGTTTTCAGAGATTCGGCACAGTTCTGTTTCTCTGTGACCTCTTTTTGAGATTTATTAGATTCTATTTGGCTTGAAGACCTTCATTGTGACTCATAGGTTGTGTTTTCTGCTTATTTTCTGAAAATTCAAAATAGGCAGCATGAATGAGCTCTACAAAGTTTTTTTCTTTGCTACATTTGGAGAAGAAATATAACTGGGATGTCATGGTGTGAAATGCTATCAAAATGAACGTGATCTGTTATGTGCTTTTATTTTTCCCTCTCCAATCCTTACTGCAATTACCTGATACGCACAAGGCTAGTAATGGATTCTGATATCCTCATGGACACTCTCTGCCCTAATCTATAAAAGGGATGATTCCCATTCATTAAGCTCTAATCATTACCTTTTGTGTTATCCATCTATTGACAGATGCCCTTGTGGAAGTGTTTTTGTCGTGTTGCTGTGTTCTGTTGAGTGAAAATGGTTGAAATAATACCTCTTTCCAGATTGGCAAATTGTGTGTGATATTGTGATAATTAGAAGAAATCCATTTTTTTTCTTCTTTCCTGAGCAGTGGTGACGAACTACCTTGTGCTTTGAATATTTTATAACAAATCAGCTGGGATCTCAGTATGAGATGGATAAGAATGGTTTAACTCATTCAGGCTGAGTTCACCTTTCCTGATACTTTTTCTCAAAACGGGAAATGTATGTCTAGGGAGGGGAACATTACCCCCTCACAAACCCATAATCTCCCACCCTTCGTCTGTTTTCAGCTCTGGTTTTCTGGCGTCTGATGTTTTCAACTAATGAAAAACTAATGGTGAGTCATTGGAACAGGTTGCCCAGAGAAGCTGTTGCTGCCCCATCCCTGGCAGTGTTCAAGGCCAGATTGGATGGGGCTTTTAGCAATCTGGTCTAGCGGAATGTGTCCCTGCCCATGGCAGGGGGGTTGGAACTAGATGATCTTTAAGGTCCCTTCTAAACTGTTCTATGATCTTGCACCTCTGTTTTTTTTGCTTTAAGGATGAGGTTGTTAAGGAATTCGGATCTGTGATTATAACTGTATCTGGAGAGGACTGACCTGGCCCCAAACTGAGAGTGTCTTATCAGATGTAAATTCTGGTGTTGTGTGCCTTCTGTTGCAGGAATGTGATGTTTTTAATCCAGAGATTGGTAAAACCATGCATGAAATTGTGTAGTTTGTATGCTCATTCACACAAGGAAACTAAATTTCAAATCTTGCAAGTTTGTCTGAGGAGCTCAGGCTTTACAAGAACCTGCTCTGGCCTTGGATAACATGGTTTCGTGTGAGGTGTCCCTGCCCATGGCAGGGACATTGGAACTAGGTGATCTTAAGGTCCTTTCTAGCTCTAAGTATTCTGTGATTCTGTGAAGTACAGACTAACCAGTACTACAGATGATATAAGCTTTATACTGTACATGCTCTGAGCAAGGATTCTTCCCTCCTGTGGATAGCTGTCCTGCCAATCGTGCAGTTTCTGAACTGGTAGTGAAAGATTAGAGCTGTTGATTCCTCACCCTCCCACCCCCCCACGCCCCACCCCCACTCAAGAAACGTGAGGTTTGGACATGTTA
>JANHGB010009778.1:0-16832 GCA_026283785.1 Coracopsis vasa | reverse complement strand
GTGGTCAGGGCGCGAGGCTCCCTTGGGGGAGCGGCAGTTGGCGAGGCGGCGGGACCTGCCTCAAGGCCGCCTGGCCCCAACGGTGATTCGGGGCTTCGTATTCAGAGCTGACGGGAGCCACAATCGATAGGGTTGGAAGAGACCTCTGGAGAGCCACCAGGCAGGGCCACCTAAGGCAGGTTACACAGCAACATGTCCAAGCATATTATGAATGTCTCCAAGGAGGGAGACTCCATGACCGCCCTGGGTAGCCGGTTCCTGTGCTGTGCCACCCTCAGCTTAAAGAAGGTCTTCCTCATGTTGAGGTGAAACTTCTTGTGTTTTAGTTGATGGTCATTGCTCCTCCTCCTATTCCTGGGCACCACTGAAGAGAGTTTCTGCACCATCCTCCTCCTGGCACCTGCCTGTGAGATATTTATGTGTTAATGAGATCCCTTCTCAGCCTGCTCTTCTCTAGACTAAACGGGCTCAGGTCCTGCAGCCTCTCCTTGTAAGACCCCTGATCATCCTTGTGGCCCTCTGCTAGGCCCTTTCCAGTATCTCCTCTTATCTTGTACTGAGTACACAGTACTCCAGATGTGGCCTCACCAGCGTTGAACAGAAGGGCGGGATCACCTCCCCCTACCTGTTGGCCACACTCCTCCCGATGCGCTCCATGATACTCTTTCCCCTCTTGACACTGATGGCTCATAATCAATTTGTCATCCACCGATACCCCTAAGTCCTTCTCAGCTGAGCTGCTCTCTTGTAGGTTAGCCGCAGCCTGTACTGGTACTTGGGGTTCTTCCTCCCCAGCTACAGGACCCTACACTTGCACTTGTTGAACCTCATTAGGTTTCTCTCTGCCCAATTCTCCAGCCTATCAAGGTCCTGCTGAATGGCAGCACAGCCTTAATGTGAATCAGTCACTTCCCCCAGCTTTGTATTACCAGCACGCTTGCTGAGGGTACATGCCAGCCCTTCTTCAGGTCGTTGATAAACAAGTTGATGTACAAGATGTAGAGAGCAAAGATGAGAGGGAAATCCCACAGCAGACAGGGTCTTGGTAACCCTCGTCTCAGCTTTAGAAAGGGGCAAACAGGTGCCTGCTCTCAAAAATCCCTCCCAATGACTGTACCCAGCCCTAGAGGTGTAATTAGTTTATCACACTTGATTTTGGTAGGTAGGAGAATGAGCTGTCTGTGCATATGAGCAGCTGTAGAGCCCCAGGCATACAAGACTGAGTCAGGCAGTGAATGGTAGGAGGAACGCTGGAACATCAGCATCAAGTTTTCTTGAATCAGCCATCTCTGCTGGAGCACATCCGTTTTGAAATTAGCCAAATTCGTAATGCAGCATCCGTTACTTCCTTGTCAATATGCGATACATTGTCAGAGTCCGATCAAAAACTGAGCACATACTAAGGCTGTCTTGATCTAACCCGACCTAAGAGGTTTAGGTCAGAATTGATCTTCTTTACAAATACTGGGATTTAACCATTATACCCTTCTTTGTATTTCACAGAAATATACAGAAGAGCCTTAGCTGAATAGGAGGCATTTAATGTTAATTATAGACAAAAAAAAACCAAACAAACCACGCCACATTGCCAAGGAGACTTTCAACATTGCAAAGCCACTTGCTCAGAAGGAACTCTTAAGACTGAGGGTTTTCTGTTCAAACTGATTTGGGCCCCCTTGTGCCTGTACACTGTGAAAGTCTGACATTCTTCTTTTTAGCAGGAGCCCTCTTGGCACTGAGCAGCAGGTACAGTCACACACAAACACACTTCACCTTCATCAGTGTGCAAAAGCACATCTCCGCTACATTTCAGTTTCCACCTGAATGGTTTCTGAAGTTATAAATGATGCAGCTATTGAAAAAGGAAGATAATAGCGGCCCTTTTCACCCAGTCACCATGTAGACCTGCAGTCAATTCAAAACTGCTATTGTTGGGATACTGCTGTGTGATCACATGGGGTCAGCAGTTCAACAGATGCTTCTCTGCTCCTTTTGCATATAGAAAGCTGTGGTCCACATTGCTTTTTAAACATTGGTCCTCAAAAGACTGTAGCCTATCTAATTCTATATGCTGAGCTTACTGCCTTTGGTTGTTAAGATGAAAGGAGAGAGTTACACGGATTCAAAGCCAGAAGTATGACCCAGAAGAAATGGCCAAGAAATGACCTAGAAGAAATAACATGACGCTTCTGTCAGTCAGACCATTCCGTAAATCATTATTAATGAAGTAGCAGTAACTCCACAGGTGTAATTAGTGGTTTTTTTCTTCCTAGGATAGACTTGCAGAACATACAGACTACTCTGTGAAAAATATAGTGATAGAACAACAGTAAAAGCTCTTGGTAATTTCTAAACCAAAAATGTCTATTTTTTTCTTTTTTACATGAAATTTTAATAGACTCTATATTGTGCATAGAGCAGCATCCCATTTTTGCTGTGCAGTGTTCCAACATCACTAAATTAAGCTATATTTTAGCCTAAGGAAACAAGCTTTATTGAGATCTAGCTACCTGTGTGTCCATCCATCTCTGCAATTCCTTTCCCTTCAACATTATTTGCCAATTTCAGCTCAATTTTGTTAAAAGGTACAGATCTCAAAGTCCCTACAAGTTTCAAGAATACAATTATCAGAGCAGACGAGACCAACACCACCAATATGTGTACCCACTAGAAAACAGTTATTTTTTATGCTGTCCCACAGCAGCCAGTTGATGTATTGATAGGCATATAGCTGTGTACCAGCTAGGATTCTAGGTTATTCTTTGTCAGCCTGCTACAGGGGACATTACTGGCTGCTGCTTTACATACTACTGAAGCCATCTCGGCAAGAAGGAAGGAAATTCCCAGTGGACTGTTTGGGATGGATATTTTCTTGTATGTCTTTGTCCCAGAAGCAATCACTTCACTAGCAGAACTCAAACATTTGAGTGTTCTTGCTTTTATATAAGATGATGTCTGTGACTCTACCACACATCATAGGAAAAGAAAGTATTTAAAGCACCAGTGTTTTAAATCCATGTCACTGCAAGGTGCTGATCAAACTACCAATTGATCCTAGTAAGCAAATCGGTACTCACAATTTGCAGGGGCAGGCATTCCATCTCCCGCAGCCATTCCTGCCTGCGAGGCAGGGAGGAGCACACCTCACCCAAACTGGTGATCAGGTTAACTTGGCAGGCACAAGCATGGCTCACCAGCTTTTGGAGTTATCTTTGTAGGGATATGGGACCTAATTTGAGGTCTATACATTCTATTGCCAAGGATAAATACCAGATAAATAAAGATTCCATCTGTGAAGAATTCCAGATCTGACAGCTTTAAGGCAAAATTTCAGAGTCCTCATTGCCCACAAAAGCAAATTTTCTGTGCTGTAAAGACACATGGCTAGTGTCAGCTTAACTCAAGCTTAAACTTCCTATCTACCCCTTGATTTTCTTCATGCTTTAGGCTACTAAAACAACTTATATTATACAGCAAAGTCCTTTAAATTGCACGTCTAATCCTAATCTCTGAATTCATTCTATCTCCTTTATAGTTCCCCCTTAATGGCCTAAAACTTAGAATAAAATAAAATAAAAACTCCACCGAAAAAACCCAAACACACCCCCTCCCTTCCTTAAAACTACAACACTGCTTTGCTTGTAAAGTAGGGAAGCACGAGAAGCTTCTGATCCTCAGCATTGCAGGGGCTGTAACGCCGCTAATTACGTGGGAGTTGTGTAATTAAAGCAGGGGAGCAGTGCAGTGCTGAAACAAGCCCATTTCAGGCGGGATTTTACCCTTGAATAAATATGCGTTGCTTTTAAGAAAGAAGGAATTGGATAGATATAAAGGAGGAAAGTCTGTAGCACTTTGTTGCTGTATGCTAGATATACTTTAAAATACAGCAATTGCAATATTTTAGAAGGCAGAATCAAAGTTAGAATAAGTGTGAAAGAGGACTTTGCCTCATTTTCACTCAAAAAAATACATGGTATGTACACAACATGTTGGTTTTCTTAATTTAGACACAGCAGAAAACAGAATGCTCACAAGGGACCCTTCTGATACAGGAAAACCCTTTGGAAACTCATGGTTTGCGAGAAGAAATTTTTCTATCTATGTACGTTCTTTTTAACTGTTTTGCTTTAAAGAAAAATTGAAAAAAGAATTATCTCAAAGGTAGATTTATCTTTCATAGCAAAATATTTCAGCATTGGAAGCTACTTTTCACTTAGGAACATCCAAGCTCTGCCATCAGTAAACATTCTCATGTGGACAGTGCCCAAGTGAGGATCTCAGAACTGGCATAGAAGACGATTCTGCGAAGAGACCTGCTGAAAGCAAACGGACAGGGCGTGGAAATCAAACCACTGAGGTTTATCTCATAAAGTAACAACTTCAAACACTTCAAAGTCTTTCCCTCTTTGCTCATAACCAGGAGTGAATACTTTGTGTCACCTCCTCCTACTGCTGATATTTGTAATCAGTTAAAAGGGTCAAGGCTGCAGTGATTTTGATTTTATAGAACTTCATTAATTAAATGAAAACAAAGACATTCACACTCAGCCTTTTTGTGTTTTCATTTGCAAGAGCCATCAAGCCTTGCACAGTTACTCCAGGTTTGGCTCCTCTCATATTATAATAGCCTCAGCACCAAATAGTTTGCATTGGAAATTAGTCACTTACTACAACAGTGGAATTAAAAGGATCTGTATGATTTGGACTTTCTCCAAACCACAATTAAACTTAAAACAAAAAAAGAAAAAAAGAAAAAAATCAAGCCAATTTTGTCCACTGAAAAAGCATACATTATTCATTTCTTCCTGTATTGTTCAGCTCCAGGTTTTGAGGATAGGGTATCCTTCCTCTGTTCTAGCTTTTCGTAATCAGGCTGCTTTTGATTTAGTGCCCTCTTCTGCTTGCTAATGTGAGTGCATGTTGCCCAATGGTTAATTAGTCTCTATTATCCCTCACTGGAAAATAACATCTCCCAATAACTACTGAGAAATAAAATAGGCTTATGCAGGAAGAAATAAACTGGGGGGTGAAAAATAAAATCTCATTATGGGAAGGCAATCCATGGGTCTCCACACACATCAGTAATTTAATTTAATTACAGAAAGAGGAAATATGATCTTGATACATATTGCTGTCTTTCCTCTTCCACTTATTCTCTATTTTCCCCTTTAATTTAATTAGCTTGCATACTGCAGTCAATGCTGAACTAAGACAGAGCACAGGCAGCAAAACTTCCTGAGATGATGCGTGGCAACTATAGCAATGTACAACATTTTCCTAGGGCACAAGCCAAGATCACTCGTGTATCTCTTGAAAGATCACTATGTCATGGAAGTTTAAAATAAGGAAAGTTATTTATCACTAAACATACAAGATTTTTAGGTATTTAAGAGGCACTGGATCTCCACGTGAAGCCGATATAAATAATTAACAGACCACATGAAGATACTTCTATTTCACAGAAGCTTCCCATTTGTTGTCAGGAGCTTTTGAACATCAATCACAAACAGCCTTTTAGAGCTTACTAAAGCCATCATTTGAGTTTGGTAAAATGCGCAGATGAAGTGAAGAACATTTGCAGATAGCTAAACCACTAAGCAAATCATGCTGTTTCAACAACCTGTTTCAACAACCTATAATTCAAGCAAATGGCAGGAAAAACTCCAGCACAGAAACCTCCAGTTTTAGCCCTGCTTCCCATTCTAGTGAAGCTGATCTTCTCTCACAGCATCCCAAAGGAGCAAAGACCAGAATACAGGAGAATCCAGTTACCCACAATGATGTCCAATGCCTGTCGCTCTAGGGTGGACTTTATTTACATTGTTTACATATTGTGCAGCAGATAAGCAGAGCAAGAGCAAGGCGTACAACCAATACCTTTCTCAAGAGCAGAACTGTCTGTGTGATAATGGGGACAGCACTCTGCAGAAATGAGCTAATCCATGGACAGCAGACCAAGCAACAATAGCTTTTGTGTCCTTTCACACAAAACATTTTCTGTCCCTCCATATCTTCCCCTGTCCCATACACACCTTGTGCCCCCTGAGCTCTCCTCTTGCAATGCTGCTGGCTCAGTTTTTCACCCCCTAACGTGGCAGCAGCTGATTATGGACACCAAAGTGCTACTCAGCTGCACCATGCATGTGACAGGACAAGGGGGAATGGCTTTAAACTGAAAGAGGGTAGGTTTAGATTAGATATTAGGAAGAAATTCTTCACTGTGAGGGTGGTGAGGCACTGGCACAGGTTGCCCAGAGAAGCTGTGGCTGCCCCATCCCTGGCAGTATTCAAGGCCAGGTTGGATGGGGCTTGAAGCAACCTGGTCTAGTGGAAGGCGTCCCTGCCCCATAGCAGGGAGGATGGAAATAGATGAGCGTTCAGCTCCCTTCCAACCCAAACCATTCTCTGATTCTATATACGTGCACTTGCTCATCTTCTGGCAAACACAACAAAATAAGCCACTGATCTCCTCAGTCATCATTCAGGTAGGAACTTTGTCCCCTTCACATCTCTCTCTTAAAACAGAAGTTGAGGTTGGCTAGATGGTTCAAAATTTTTGAGGCAGAAGGAGGAAAGGAGAAAGACCAACAGGTGGGAAAACAGCACAGCCTCAGTTCTTGGCTTGGTTTGGGTTCATTTGAATTGTGTGGGGTTCCGTGGTTTCTTTATTCTTCAGAAAAACAAATAAAAAAATAGTATTTTATCACATCATCAAAGCTTGCTGCACAGGGACAAGAAATCTTGGTCAAAGTATTTCTCAGATTCCCCAAATTTTAGGTACCAACTTGCAGTTTGAAATGATCTTTTTAAGCAATAGTCTTTTAAAAAGGAAATGAAAATAAAAATTAAATTCTATATGGACATCAACAGGGCAAAGAGTAAAACTGAAACTGCTACATGGACTTCATCTCTCTTCAGCATTTCAGCAAAGTGAACTGCTGCTAGCAGCCGCAGACTGTTATCCTTCACATGAACTAGCACTAGAGGGAGGTGAAATGCTTTGCTAACGGGTCTCATAGATACTTGCTGACCACAAAGGAGCAATTTCCAGTTTGTACAAACTCAGGAATCTCAAGTTTTACTCTGAGCTTTGAAGTGTATTGTCAAGAACAAACCTTTTGCCCCATCTCCTGTAGTCTTGTATTAGGTCTGCTCTCTGCTGTGGTTGTGTTCTTAATGAGCCAATTCACCATTTTCTACAGTTCATCACAGCCTTTATGTACCAAGTCGAAAATTCACTTTTCTGGAGGTGGGGCACAGAAAAATATTACTCTGTGCGGTAATTAGAGTCCATGGCAGCATAACTGCTGAAGGTGATCGAGGATCACCTAAACCAGTAAGACAAAGAATATCTGTTGAAGCAACAAGGCATCCTGCGTGCGGTTAGTGGCTATTTTTCAGAGCAGCCCTCTGCAAATTGCAAAAGCTCTCTGTTGTTAATCTAGGATAATCAAGTGCTGAAGCAGACCATGCTGTGCTACATGTCATCACAGCTACAGTTTATAATGGAAAGGACAGGCTATCCTGGGACTCTTACATTTTTGAACTTGGAAGGATGAAAAGCTTTGGAAAGCATACCATAGGTTGTGCTTCAATTCTTCAAACACCTCTCTTCCAAAGGCTGATACATTTTGCCACATACCAGAGCAGTTCTAGAGATAAAGTGACATTCAGCAAAGCCAACAATTTCATAAACCCTAGTGCCAGCTGCTGAAATTAGAAACAGGTTATTTCACTAGGAATTAGTGAAAATGAAGAAATAGAACATTTAAGAGTATACATCCATCATAGAATGCTTAATCTACAAGATAAAGATAGACTCTCATCCAACAAAATATCAGTCCAAGACTTTTATTCCAGTAGCTTTGACAAAGATTGCTTTTAATCACAGTGACTTTATCCTTTAAGCAGAAGGCTGTGGAATGGCTTCTTGAAGCTCAGGAGCCTGATTTTGCCTCTGCATTATTCCAGTTATTCCTAAGCAGATACAGTGGCAACAGGCTGTATTTTTGTTGGAACTTTATTGTAATTTGCGTTATGACGGAAGGAGCAGGCGTTGCTTTGTGCCATGGGCAGGAATGTCAAAATGCTGTAATTTCCCTTTCAACATCTTTCCAAAGTTCTGCTTGAAGAGAAAGCAATCAGATTCCCCTTGTAATTCACGCTTACTTTCTATATAAAGTGTGCCTAATATACCTTATTTGATCCCAGTTTAGAATTAATGCCATTCTGATGGCTGGAATGGGTCTCAGTAAAGATTTTGTAGTAGATGCACACTCATGCACATGCACAAAGCACAGTGGAGGTTGAGGAGAACAGTGTCATACAAACCCATAATTAGTTATAGAATTTTTCATTATTAAGATAATACTAACAAGATTATCTATTTATTCTGTTTGTTCTTAGTCCCTAAGAGTCCTTGTCCATTTGAACACATGTGACATAACCTTCCACAGGGATTTTGCTGGCCATCTGCCAGCGCTCAGAGAGGAGCTTTACCATAGCCTGAATTGCTTGTGATTTGTACAAGTGTTCTCTGAAAACATCTGTGTTGTTACGCCACTGCTAAGACATAACAACACAGAAAGACTGCAGCAAGGTTTGGTAGGAACAAGGCCCAGTTCACCCAAGGCTGGAGCCACCACTTCAACCAATGACGGCAACTTCAAACATGGCTATTTTGAATTTTCATGCTACAAAGTACGTGTTGTTACTACTTGTAAACAGGTTTTGTTCTCAAAGCAGGAGCCTTAAAAATGTTTACTCCTGGATACTATTGTACAAGGAAGGGTAGTATCTAAAATGTTTACATAGGGGGAAAATCAGATCTTACACAGCCAAATGTCCTGTGCTTACAATTGCAAATCCGAACTTGGGAGAAAACAACGTTATTGTTTTCCCCATGACCCAATTTAAAAAAACAAATAGGTATTTTTTTATAAGCTTTTAAATTAGTTAAAATCTTTTACTTACATTTTAGCATGGAATGTTAAAACGGTATGCACCACAATTTGGACCAAAAGTAAGACATTAATGTACATAACAAGACAACACAGACCTAGAACAAGTTCACCTGACATGGTTTCAGTTAATTCTACTGCTTCTTTTAGCACGTGTATTTGTTACATGCTGGGTGGTGCTTTGGAAGTTATTATTGGATGCTACTTTAAAGCAGAGATGTTAACCACAGAAGCATCTCTCTAACCAACTTAAATTGTATTAGGTTGTCTGTTGCAGCACTGAATACTGGTCCTAATGAGCAGCGTGTGGTATGAGAAATTGCACATATTCTTTTGTCTCCAAGGAAGAGTATGGGATTTCACACAGGAATCAGCTGGTTGATTGCACAAATATTTCCATTAAATCTTTTCAAAGGCTTCAGCACTGCTTACTGGGAAAAAGAAAAAAGAATCTGATTTAGAGGAAGCAACAATAACCAATGTTTAGCAACAGACTTGATTCATCAGGTCTTTTTCTTTGCAAACATTTAAACACATTATGAATTTGGCTGCAGGTTATCAGTGAATTACAGCATATAAACACCACTGCTGTGTAAATCATGTTTATCTGATGGCTTGTGAAAACTTGCTGTGCAAAGTTTTCAGCAAAGCCTAATTTCAACAAATCCCTCATCTTCAGCCATGTTGCTCAGGTATAACTGAACTCCTCTGCCTGCTGGATATATTCCACTAAACCTTACTTCTACAAATAGTTGCTTGCTTAACTTGAAGCACAAGGTAAACCAATTGTGTTTGCTGAGATTACTGATTTAAGTAGCTTCATAGTAGTGTGAATCTGGGACCAAGAGCCACACACTGTAGAGTTGCTGTACTCAGAAAAGAAAGGGGAATAATAGTATATTCCTACACAGCATCAATTCAAGGCTTTATTTGAAGATTTTACCTGTTATTACTATTCTTTCCTTTTACATACACAAAATAAATGAATAAATATGCTTTTCCTGATTGGAAATGCATTGTAGCTCTTGACTTATTAATTGGAAAAAGTCAGTCAGCCTACTTCTAGCCCTAAGTAGTAAACTGTTTTATACACCTTTTTATTCCCAACAAGATCAAATTGGACCTCAGAACAAAATTCTTTTTGTAACCTTGTGATGCTGTAGTCCTGAAAAGCAATTTTTTTTAATCAAAAAGAGCCCAAGCAGTTTAAGCAGCATTCAGTGGACCTGTGTTCTGGTAGCAGATTCATCTATTTTTCAACTATTTTCAATTTGTTCTATCAAAATTGCTTCCTACAGCTTCCCTTCCCTCCCACTCCTGCCCCTTTCAGTTACTGTCTCTGTGTTCATTAATCAAATTGGCTATATTGGGTATTTGTTGTCTAAATCAAATTCTGGAATAACAATGCAACAATTTGTAGGGTTGCAAGATGTATATGGGGGGGAAAAAAGATTCTTAACTCTATTGCTTTCCCTGTGTCACTGCAATTATGTGTCCTGGAGTGGACAGAATTTCTTGGTAATTTATTTTTCTGATGCGATATCCTCAGGCGCCCTTAGCTTTCACTTTCAGCAAAAACAACAGCTTTGAGACACCCACACTTGCAACTTTTCTGCACATCTCACCTACATTCATTAAACATCTGCTCCCTTTCATGCTTTCAGGGTTTTTTTCTTAGTTTTAAATGCTAAAACAACATGGAAAAAGATTATGAAGTTTAAGAATATTTACCTTTTATCACAAGCAGATAAAAGGCATTACCTTGTTTTATATTGCAGTGGATGATGGAATAAGGAAACATGCATTTGCAAAGGACTCAGAACATAATGATAAGGTTCCATAAGTGTATTTAGAAGATACGTTTTGAGACTGCAGTGAAAAATCACTTTCTTTGCTGTTTCCTTCTCCTCCTGCACTGTACTCCAAGAATTACTGCATGACTTGCTAACCAGCAGCACAACTAATTTTGAGAATTCCTGGCCTGGGAGGTCTATTTGCTCAGCTTTCAGTTGCTTCTACTCTAGTTAATATCTTTCTTACCAAGATTCCTGTTCATATTTCAGCCAAACTTTTTATTCCCTCAGGTTTCTATTCACCATCTTACAGTCCATTTTTGGAAATGGGAGTCACAGGGAATAGCAAAATAGTAAGAATACTGGTGGGAGAGTATCTTATTCTATCAATTAATAAGGCCAACCGAGCAAGATACTAGTAACCTAGTAAGAATACTGTACTCAATATTTTTCATTAGCACAAACTAAAAGGGCCAAGAGACTAATTGTGAAAAATTGTTTTAAAAGAAGAGAGTCTGGAAGGTTACAACTTCACCATGTTTACACTGAGAATAGCAAGAGTTCACTTGTGTAGGGCAATTACCCACAAGTCCAGTCCCTATATAATTTAAACTAATGTCCAAAGAATACTTTTTGCCTGGAAGAAAGGCACAACTCTTGGGTCTTTATCAAGTTTGCAAGGGCCTACGATAAAGCCATAAATAAACACCCAGCATGACAATTGATGTAGAAAAGTTTTGCTCCCTAGCCTCTGACATGCCAGCAATGCTTCCCAGGCAATAAGAAATACTTCAGTTCTTTTTTGCAGTGTACTTGTTGGGGACAGAAATACAAATTCACCATCGGAGTGCATGTGCAGACTTACCACATGCTGCAATCGCCACTATCTGAGAAAAAAAGAAAGGTGAGGAGCAGGAAACCACATGCTGCAATTGTACTCTGTACCTTTAGAGTTCCTTAGCAACTTCTTCAGGTGTCTTCTCCTCCACAGAAACTGAAAATGGAGACAAAATACCAATGAGAAACATCGGAATCAACTTATTTGATGACAAATAGTCAAGTAAGTTGTTTCCCTGCAGTCTAAATTATCCTTTGGCCTAAAAGGATACAATTTACAAAGCCATACTAGGTATACAGATATTTCTCCTTTTAGCTTTTAAATTCTAATTGTAAAAGAGTTTAGAGGCCAAATTTCTAAACTCCTTTGAAAATCTCCCCAGTGAGGATTTTAACACACGTTTTCTTTTGCATTCAATTGCATTGTTCAACTTCAATAGCAATACAGGAGTGTTTACAGCTGCATTGAAACACTGCAATGTTTATAAATATCGCATGCTGTATATTTTTCTTTACAGCAATGTAATTTAAGAAAGTTCCATCTTTCAAATTAAGTCAGATGTCAAAAAAGTATGTTACATCCTATCCAGCACAAGGGAGAATTTCTTGAACTTTACATCTAGCCACTTAGCAGGACACTGAGCTCAAAACACTGCGGCAATACACATACACAATATATATTTCTACTGCATGGCATATAATGTCAAAATTCAGCTTTCTGCTATGACTACAATGCTAAACACAGTCACCACGAGCAGCCACTCCTGAGCTACACATGCGCTTGCAGCTAGTTCAGTGCAAACAGCCATTAGTGCTTTTCAGAGACAAAACACTTCAGACCCAGCTGTACTCTTGCACCTTCTGAAGTTTGCCCCGACTCCTCAGCATCAGCGTCCTGGCTCCTTGAGGATGTGTCAGAAATCTCTTGAGCTGCTGAGGCTACGCCTTCCTTGACACTGTCTAAGTTTTCCTCATGGGCAGAAGAAGCTGAAACATCCAAGACTTCACTCACAGTTTCTATGAATCAAATTAGAGAGATAATTGTCTTCTCTTTCCATTCACCAGCATAAATGAGGGCGAGCAGTCAAGGCTCACAAAATATGAAGTAACTGCCTAACACGCATGTTTGAAATAACTGAAGACAACAGAATCTATCAGATGATTAAATTTTATCATGCAAATAGAAGTTTACAAGTGGAATTCCAGGGAAAATCTGACTTCCCAACCCTGGGGCAGAAAACTATAAACATGAACTGCTTTCATGTCTTTAGACAAAGGTAAATATTCTCTAACACCACAGAATGGTTTGGGTTGGGAAGGACCTTAAAGCTCATCGAGTTCCACCCCCCTGCCATGGGCAGGGACACCTTCCACTAGACCAGGTTGCTCTAAGCCCCATCCAACCTGGCCTTGAGCAGTGTCAGGGATGGGGCAGCCACAGCTTCTCTGGGCAACCTGTGCCAGTGCCTTATCACCCTTACAGGGAACAACTTCTTCCTAACATTGAATCTAAATCTCCCCTCTTTCAGCTTAAAGCCACGTACACTCTCTTGTAGACATCCTCATTCTATTTTCCGATTTCTGCCAAACTATTAATGACATGCAAGATACTAATGGTAATGTTTCCATGGAAATTATCCTGGTCTGATCCACACCATAGGATATTACACAAACACTCCACGTAACCTTGCAAAGGGTAGTTTTAATGTAGAAATAACCTAACATCAGCCTGAAAGTTCAGGCTGTGATTCCAGTGTAGCATGATCGCCAAGAAGCCATTTTTCAATACTCCTTATGGATAAAGCAACCTATGTATAAAAAGTGTGTAAGAGTTAATATGTCTATATACAGATACACTATAGGGAGATTGAACACATCATCCAGCAGTTACATGTCAAATTTTACTTGAGTAAATTCTCTCTTACCAAGTCCTCTGTTCCTCCACCAAGGAACTCTGTAGTTACAAACTGTCCCCTGAGCTAAGCTACGTGTATGTGAAATACAGTCAACTGAACAGCTCCATTAGAAGTTCAATAAATGAGATAAATAGCAGTTTTGTAGAGCTAGCATCCCATGCCTTTTTCCAAGTATCAGCTTGCAGCTATTTAAATATAGCAAGTTCTGAACATCAACTATTTCACTTTATTTTGTAGAATAGGGTCTGAATTTTAAACAAGCAACAGAAAAAAAATAAGCAGGAATTTCTACCTTTGTCTTTATAGGGAGGAGCTATGCAATGAAGATAGCACATTTTAAGTTCAGAATATTAGTTATTTCATAGCTAGCATCACTTGATGTAATGCAATATATCTGCTACAGTAACAAGTGGCTGGTTTTGAGTTTGTAACATCACTCAGTTTATATTACCAAAAACTTGCTCTCTGGATTATATTATTTCATATTACTAATTTTTATTTCTTGTGATGTTTCAGTGTTTTAATTTCTTTTGCATTAGTAAGAGTAAATTGGTAAGCAACTAGAGGGAACAACATGGACTTTCCTGCTTTTAAATAAAACCTCATTTCCTTTGAATGGGAATTGGTTTATCACCATCTACAGGAATACCTGCCTTGAAACAAGCATTAACACCTACACCACTCGTACTGAACGATTTTTGTCTGGTCTTAAGTATTATTTTATGGCTATCAGAAAGGCAGTCTACTGCAACAAGAGATGGATGCCTCTTAATGTGTCCATTCAGGTCTCTGCAGAGCAGCTAAATACAAAGGGCCTTGTTGCAACAGGCATTGCATTCTTTAAAACCTCTATCTGTACATGTGAGTAACTGTCCTTGGTCACTGCGGAAAGCCCCAGCTGGTGCTTGTACTCACATGGCTTTCACATCCCTTACTCAAGCACACGTGGCTACAGTTTCCTGGGAGCCACCTTCCCGGTGCCTCACCTGAAGGCTTCCTTCCAAGAAGAGAAAGCCGGCACTAGCTGGCAGCCCAAGCACACTTGCACACAGCAGCACCAGACATGGCAGCTTCCACTGGGTCATTATCCACACCTGAAGGCGTTATTTCCAGCAAAGACTCAGACTGGCTCGCCAAGATCATTTTGGCTCAGTTTCTTTGGCCTACTGCAAGGACAGAAAGCTATTTAAGTGGGGTTTGGTGCTTTGAGCACCATGAAAATAAGAACCAGACCATATATTTTGAGCATTAATCTGATGCACCAGGACAAATCTCAGTGTATTTTCTGGTGGTTTGTACACAGCTCAGTCTTGGACCAAATGCTCTGTATCCCACTTCAGAAGGTCAACATGTTTTAGTCCTAGGGAATGGCTGTGATCCCAGGGCAACACCAGGTGATGAATGATGACCTGGCAAGCTGAGAACAAGTCCCTCACCCCCTTTCAGAACTGTGTCTGTCACACTGCCCCTTCTCTGTGGGGCACATCAGACACATTGCCCGAGTCCCTCGCATCCTCAGCTGGTAGCACAAAGCATTACAAAGTTTAGGAACTTCTCCTTTTTGTTTCCCTGGATGTTAAATTTGATCTCGGTGCTATTTCCTCCCACACATTTTGGTTTTGGGGTTTTTTTTGGTTGGTTGGTTGGTTTTTTTCCCCTTAATCTACATACATTTAATATTTTTTAATTGCCAGTCCATCTTAATCTCTCACAGTTGTTCCATGTACACTCCGGCAGTAACACCCTTTTACGTAAAGAGATTGTAATCTATGCCTGGTACAATGATGACTCATTTTACATAATCCTTGGAAGAAGGATTTTACTTCTCTGTCTATTCAATTATTGCAAAGTTGTTCATAAGCCTGTTGTAAAACTCTACAGCAATTAATGGATGTAACTGAAATCACTTCTGACTTTTGTTAGGTCAAATACTAAATAACTTAAGCTTCTTCGTTTTCTCAGAAGAGAGATGTAGAGGAGCTACAACATCTTAACTGGTTCCATGTTGTTTTCTGAATGATGACCAGTCTGAAGTTCTGAAGTCCTTGTATTTCCTTGCCCAGCGATGACTATGACCCATGCTGTCTATTTATGCCAGCTTTCTTACAGCTTCTACAGGCTTTAACTGAGCAAAACAATCTGCATTGTGCAACTGCTTCTCTGCAGTGAAGACAAGCAGTATTCAAGTGCTGTTTGTATTGTTTCCCACTGAATGCCCAGCTGCTGTATTATTGCTATCACACAGTGCTGCTGCAGCTCCCTAGCATCTTTAACACAACACCCACCTGCAGCATTACATTCAAACTGGTCTCTGTCAAATGATGATTCACCCTGACCCATACAATTTAAAAGCTGACAGAAATGGGAATGTTCTTCGGTTTTTTTTTTAGTTTCTTCTTATAGCCACAAAAATAGAGTTGGTTGGAGTTTTTTCTTAGTTCTGTAAGGGAGGAACCAGCCCTACCCCTTCATTCATCCATAGCACTGGAGCTAAATGGTTTCACAATTTTATTATTTCATTGTTTGGTGTGTTGTGTCCCTCCTCGTCTTAGTAGGATGTATTTCTCTACAGAAGCCGTACACTTCACAGTTTCATACAAGGCATTATACTGGTAGCAAAATCTCAGTCTTTTTGTATAATATTACCTATTTATTCTGAAGGAAAAAAAAAAAAAAAAAAACTTTTATGCTTCTTCACCAGACATTTGTAATTTTTAAGTTTTCCCCTGAGATAAGTAGATACATCCCAGCATCAGTGGCTACAGGTTTCTTCAATTTTGCTAGGCATTTGTATATACCACTGAGCTTAAAGGTCTGCATTATGAGCTTAACTTTCATAGTTGCAACAAAAGATCATATAAAAGAACTTCAAGCCTCAGAGAAATCAAACTAATCACATTTACTAACTGCAGGCAAGTGGTTAGGCTTTGCATATGCATGCACAGCTGTTCCGAAAGCATTCAAAGGGATTTTAACATACCAAAGATTCTAAGGACAAGCATCCTCAGGCTAGGTAGACACAACCATAAGTACAGAAATCAACACCTTTGTAATATCCAATCCTTACATGTAACACTGAACCCTAACAAAAATATCACCTGCTCCATCTCAGGGTAGTGATATACACTCCCAAGTGGTCTTTATCTCCTCTGCTTTATGAGATAACCAATCTGAGAAGTATGTCCTTCCACATTGCACAAGGATAACTAACACCTTAAAGTTACTCAGCAACAAGCATATAATGCTGTTTTGTATCCAGGACTGGAACAAATGAGAAGCAACTCAAGAGGCAGTGTTCCAGTCTCCACAGTTGTGTTTAAGAGCCA
>JANHGB010009775.1:0-23178 GCA_026283785.1 Coracopsis vasa | reverse complement strand
TATACAACTTTTTATGCTTTTTCACCATAAACAAAGCTTTTATTTCATGAGATATTGCTGAAACATCATTCTATTTAAAGAAGTACGATAAGCAAGTGGTCTTGCATTCTGCGTGTTCTGTCTAGGTTATTAACAAAGGTGATTCAGCAAAGCATAAGGGTCAAAACGCTTTGATGCCCTGACGCATATTTAGTCCATTTATTTTAATGCTTGTCAATGCTATAAACATGACATACCCTGAGTAAATTCTTGAAGCAATAATCATTCCCTGATTATAGGATAGGGGAGAGAACTGTAAAGGTAAAAGTGAGAAAACTTGTTGCTTGATAGAGAAATTAGAAGTTGCACACACAAGCAAATCAAAACAAAGAATGCATTATGTCCCATCAGCAGGCAGGTGTTCAGCTATCCCTAGAAAAGCAGGGCTCCATCACACAAAACAGTTACTTGGGAATACAAACGCCCTAGCTCCAAACATTCTCCCTTCTTCCCCATCTTTATATGCTGACCATGACATCATATGTGGGATCTCCCTTTGGCCACCTAGGGCCAGCTGTTCCAGCTGTGTCACCCGCCAATTCCTTGTGCAGCCCCAGCCTATTCACTGGTTGGGTGGTGTGAGAAGCAGGAAAGGCCTTGACTCTGTGTAAGCACTGCTTAGCAGCATTTAAAACATACCTGTGTTTTCAACACTGTTTTCAGCACAAATCTAAAACATTTGTGTTACAGACCCATACTATGTGTATCCATATGGCTACTGTGAAGAAAATTAACCTATCTCAGACAAAACCAGTACATTCTTCACACCCTATTTCATACCATTTACATCGTGCTCAAATCCCACACTATCCAGTGTAACCTCATTAACCACCACTCCCTTTCACATCCTTTGATATAATACACAGATATTGTTACCTTAGTCTTTAGACCACCCCTGTAAAAGGTCTATAAAATGCTCATGAAATGCCCATGAAACGTCCATTGAATAGTTTAGTCCATGACTTTGGGCTCCATCTATTTTGGTGGTCACTCAGGACAGGAGAAGTGGTATGCTGCAGATAGTTATTGGATACCGAAGCCAACTGAGGCTGGGTCACTAAATGTTTTTTTCCAGGATTTTACATGTCAGTTATGATTAACTTTTACTTCACTTCAGATGCTGTTTAGCATAAACTAGGAAATTTGACTTTACATATTGTATGCCAAACAAACATGTAGTTACTTTCTGTTTTAATATTTATTCAACAAATACAATGTATAAAAATATTTTAGATAATTGCTTCCATTATTTGCAGATTAATTGGGAGTAAGCATGTTTACAACTTTGCAGCATGCATTCAGTAATTTTATTTAGATTACTTTAGAACAGACCAGAACTATTACTGCGTAGCAACACTTATCACAAAGTTATTGTGATGTTGAATGCTTGCTATTGAAAGAATAACAGGTGGAAAATCTCTGGATACTGAAATTTGGTTTCCCAAACAGGGATTTTAAGCCTTGTAATTACATCTTTACATGATGCAGGCAAAGAACTAAAAATTTGTTAGGTGCCTGAGAAGGAAGACACTATTTTGACAGGTACTTTCAAAAAGTCACTGTTTAAGTTCTAAGTAAGTGACAGAATTTTAAATCCATCAATCTGTATTTATTATATATCAATATTTATTTATTCTTCTTATTAAAATAAAGGTAAAATTAATACTAGGGTGGTCTTCCAAAGATATTAAATAAATCAGCATATATTCAAGCCAAACAATCTAAAGAATTATTTTATGGAAACATATACTCCACCAATTATAGAATATTTTCTATTACCAGCACAAAATACTAAGCCTCTTATGCTTGTGAAAATGCTTTCTTAACTGCCTTTGTAACTGCTGGCTTTGTTAATGTCATGTCCCTCCATCTCCCCTTTTACGTTATTTTCTTCATGTTCATCATATATACAACACGCAATCATATTTTCCTTGCCTTTGAGTCCTTCATGTTTTGGCCCATGACCTGAGCCTTCACCATCCTCTCTCTAATCTATTTTTCCTGAAAACATTCTTGCTTTTCCTATGCAGGAAAAGCCCACTGTCTCAGCATCTACAAACCTGTACCCTCCTCTATATTGCCACACTTTTATTCTTGCTGTGCTAATAACAATTTACTTTATTTTCTTATTGTACTTTATTTGCTCTACCATTTCTTCCTTCAAGTTACCAAAGTTATTTTTTGTGTGTCGTTTGTTCTCTGTCTTCTTATTTGGTCTTCTTATGTGATCTATGTTAAATGATAGAATCTATAGAATCTATGTTTTATCCACAGTGTGTTATTGAGATCCAGCTATGTTTATTCAATTCATTACTGGCCTGTAGCAAGTTGTTTGATTTCCTGTTTACTTAATTTCTCACTCTGCTTAATTTTTTTTTTCCAGAAATAAAAGGGCAGTAATTATCTTTCCCAGATCTTTTTCTTTTGCCTTTAGCCTGTAAGCCAAAGTCAAAGAAATAGCCTTTCCCCAGATGCTCTTGTATGCATTTGGCAAAATGGATCTTGAGTCTTAATTAGTTCTTATTATTTTAGCATATGCTCAACACTTAAGTTATGTTACAAAGAAATCCTGTAGATTTCTTGAGAAAAGGAGTCTTTACGTTATCGTAAAATTTGCCGATGCCTAAAGGAGCCAATCTGCAATAAGGACCTGTAGCCCTTTATCCTTTCTAAAGTCGACTATGACAATGATTTTTGTCCTTAGTATTTCTTAGAATAATATCTCTTTTATATTGTAATATTTCAGGAGACATAATCTGTTATAGAATTGTTCACTCCATAAACAGAGATGAAGCATTATTTCTAGGACAAAGCTTAAGCAGCCTCATTCAAAATCCAATGAAATTAATGGTAAAATTCCACTAACTGCAATTTTAGATCAAGATAATGGAAAGAGAAAGGATCCTAAATCCTCTGGAAATAAAGGAGAAATGCAGCGTCTATTTAGCTTTGTTCATCATGGCAAAAATGGATTAATTGTAGCAAAATGTTAGAAAGCCATTTCTGAGATATATATGTATCATCAGTCATGGTTATTATGTTAATGTCTAGGGACTAGCCAGGTGTACGACCTCATTGTGCTAGTCATTGTAAAAACACTGCCAATAACTTGTACTTGTGTAATAAATTTGAACGGTCTTCGCTGTCATCTGCAACTCCCTTAAAGCTAACTCAAGGCTTTCTAACCCTCTGCTTCCAACAATGGGGAGCTAAGATACAAAATAGTAACTTTTGATGTTATTCTTCTTTCTCTTTTTTAACTCCCTTATATACATTAAGACTTTTTGTTTCAGGTGTTCTATTGTTTGTAACTACTTACTGAGGTGGATTTTTCCACTTAAACCACTGCTTTTACGTGCCCATTATCTTTTGTGAGTGTCAGCTTCATTAAGAAAGCTAGATTTCTGTGCATGGAGGCAGCTTGTCAGTCCAGCTTCTGATAATGGAAGTATGCTTCTAGAAAACTGATTATTGTTACGGCTCTTCTGCAGCCCCTGACTGACAGCTTCTGCTGATTCCTGAGCATAGTGGGTGGCTGGCAGTTCTGTGATTCAGAGACATAAGGTCTCACCTTCCCAGCATGAGGTATTAGCCAACTCTCTGTGGCTCTACTGCATGTTAAACAAAGGGAGATTACTAGACCAAGTAAATGAAGGTCATTTCTTGACTCTACACTGTGCTAAGTAATGCAACTGGTCTGAAATCTAGGTCCCAGTGTCATTGTGACAGGATCTGGGACACCTGGTCACTCTGGTACGCAATATTTCATTACTCACATAAGTCTTCAGCAGTTTCCGAGATAGACAACAGATGTGATCCAGTAGCCATTGCTGCTCACTGGGACAGCTAAGCTCCAGTAGCCCATGACAACTACGAGATAATCAGTCATTTTTTGTTGTCTTTCAAATACTTTTTTTTTTCTTCTATCTGTCTCTTAATTCTTTTCGTCCCAAGCTAAAAGGCTGCCAAGCTCCCACAGAATCAGTCATAGGAGCACAGTTACCTAGTTCAAACGTAATGTAGAACTTAAGTGCTGCATAACAAAACCTAAGTGATATTTCCTCCTTCTTAGAGACATTATTCCAGAGATGCTATCACTGTCACTGATGTGCTCAGTCAGCCTTGGCCAGCAGCAGGTCTGTTTTGGAGCTGACTGGCATTGGCTCTATCAGATATATGGGAAGCTTCTGGCAGCTTCTCACAGAAGTCACCTCTGTAGGCCATCCTCTCCCCCCAAAAAGTCTTACCACACAAACACAGTACATGTTGCAATTTAAAGTTTTGGATCTTAGCATTAATTTTAAATAAATATTTGTTTGGGGTTTTTTGTTCTTTTTTCCTGAAGAGTTTGCTCAGCAAAAGTCACAAGAGCAAAGTTTTTCTTTCCTCTTGCTTCTCAAAACAACTGCTCTTGGTTCATGCTATTTTAAAAAACATAATGGAACTGCATGGCATAACCAAAACTATTTTAGAAATGATTCTACCATTGGGGATCAACTTCAGCAGTGCTTTTTTCTTAGTAATTCATGCATTTCACAATTGGCAATTGTTTATGGAGTCTGCATACCAGAAAGACAAACATTCCTTAAAGCTATTCCGTTTCCATTGTCTCTTATTTTTGTAATGCTACCTTAGGTGCAACTACTATTCTATTGTGACTATAATCACTAGGTAAAATATGACTATACCAGCTATTTTTGATGAAGTCAAGGAGGTAGAATGAAAACATTCATTTAAAAGGAATGCAAAATAATAACTTAAAATTAACCAACAAGGAAAGTTTATTTTTTACCGCCTGAAAAAAATAAGCCCAAGACACACATTTCTAATTTATAAAATTTATTGAGGCAGAAACACATTCAACATGATTTCTCTCCTGACACCAAGTAACCTCCAGGTGCTCAACTCCCTTCAAACTAGAACTGCAAGGTTGCCTGTGTGCTGTGTGCCCCAGGCTTGGAAATACCTGAGCAAATTGGGCATCCTCTAGAGATGAACTAGCACATCAAGTTAACTGCAAGGTTTCATTATTTAAGTGTGCCTGACTTGTCTTTGCTCAATTGCTTCTCACGCCTGCAGCCTTCTCGTCAGTTCTCCAAAGCTGACACATTTATTTATGGCTTTTTAAAATATATTTTTAACCAGGGGTGAAAAAAAGAAAGTCATTTAGGAATCAGCTCTTGGTTTCTAATATTCTCAAAAGGCAGGAGTGGGAAATGTTATAGAGATGTTATAGTATGTTTTATGCCTACGTATAAGGAGGAGAACGGCAACAATAGCTTCCCATCCCACCGAGTTTTCTCTTCTGCATTGCCCCTTGTCAGTGGATGGGAAGGGCTCCTGTAAAAACTGCACAGAAGGTTTAGCACTTCAGTGATCGAGTTATCAAATAAAGATGTGCTGGTAGGACAATGCAGAAATACATGTTCAGACTGAAGCTCTGTTAAGTGCCAAATCCTGTGAAAATAAAACCACATGCATATTCCTTCCCAGTAAGATAAACTGGGTGTTCATCTGTTGTCTAATGATCTAGCTTAGTGAGGTGCCGAGAACTCTCAAATACCGCTACCTTCAACTGGGCAGCAGATTCACATGGCTAAAGCATGCCAGCATCTGTAACTAGCAGCATTCCATTGATATTTTCAGCATCATATATCTGGTATATTTGATTTTGAACTGAAGAGGTGTCACTCACATCAGCAGCTTACTGCTAACCAGGACTGAAGGATTATGTCTAGAAGGAACCATATAATTTTGCAATGCAACTGCTCACTTGACAAGTGGCTACAGACAGCATCAGTGAGAAAGATGATAAAAAACTAATCTGTGGTTGGATTGTGACCGAGATTAGGAGGAGAAAAAACTTATAGATTTCTTTAAAACTTCAGTGAACTCTTCATTTCACTTTTGCCCTCTTTTCTAGTAAACACTTTTTTTAAGCTAAAAATTACAAATCAAGCTTTATTCACATTTACCATGTTTAAATGCAGAGAAGACCATCTTTTAGATTAGTATTAACATGTTTCAGATTCAGCATAATTGTTTACAGTAGATTTTAATCAGTGCCTAATTGAAGGCAACTTTGGACAGATTCACTATGTTGAAACTACATACCTGGAAAACAATGGATTGCAGTGGGGACTGTTTGGTTGAGTTCCCAAGGCTATGATGACATGGCACTTAGACTGAGGCCTATACATGCTTCAAAGTTTATACTTAGCAAATTTGCCAACCAAACATGCAAACATTAAGCCTAAATGCCAGCTGCGTTTCAGCCCTAGTCCGGAAATTAAGTTAGAGCGGAAAATGTGAAATATAACTTACAAGGATTTCACAAGTAGAAATTTATTTTCTCTGCCTCCTCTGCTTTCTTTTTCAGTCACCCAGAGAAGATGACTTTTTTACTGAATCCTTTGTTTCTTCTTATCCCATTATTCCCATCAAATTCCTACTACTTCTCTGGTAATGGAAGTTACTGCCGTCCTAGAAAACATGTCTTTCTGATCCTCTGCTACATGACCCAATGTATCAACCTGTTAGAAACCTTTATTGTTTAGTAATAAATAGCATTATCTTTGTGTTTCCATTGCAAACACCACCACCACCCCCAAGTTTAGCCTTAGACTTGTAAAATGTATCATTCCATCTTGATCATGAGTGATAGCAGTCAGTATTGACAACAAACAGGTGAGCTGATAACAGGATGCTTGTTACAGAATTTCACACAATTGAAACAAAGCCAGGACATTTAAAGATACACAGCTGAAGAGTCTAAGGCTTTCTTCTCTGATTGTTGTGAACCTTGTCCTGTGATTGCCCACGTCCTGCTGAATCAGGAAATGCTGTGCCTGGAAGGTAGCATATTTGGTCTTTGTTTAGGAGTGAAGACTGCATGTACACTATCTGAGGTTCTACTACAGAGCTGTCTGCTCCTTCAAACACATCTCAGATTTTAGCTCATATCTTAGCAGACACATCTCAGCATGGCAACATAAATCTCCATTACACTATCCCATTAGCTGGCTTGCCTGTGGCAAACTGGTTAGCTGTGGTCTAGCAGCAGTCTGAGCTTCTGACTCTCTATTCCTTTATTGTTGATGTCCCCTGATAATGACATTGGAAAATCTGTGCAAGCTTTTTAGTTAGATTGGTTTGCTTATTCACACAGAAATTCAGTGTGATCATAGTGTATTTGCAGAAATATCATATTCTGCTACCTTATGACACCTTTTCTAGCCAAGAAATGCCACTTTATAATTGCTACTAGAAACGGAAAGCAATGGGAATCCACATTACTGGAAATTTACCAAATATGGTTTTGCTTGTGCAGCAGAAATTCTGGCAGTTTATGGGTGTGACCATGCTGGATGTATTCATTTTCTGCTTGACTTCTATTCCAGAGGCCCTGAAGCAGCCAACACCTCTCCTCCTGCATTCCCAATTCTTTAACATTGCGACGACCACTCCAAACTGAGCGATACAGCTTTGAAGGGACTTATGACTTGTTACTGGGATTTCTGAGAGATTTCAGAGAATTACCAAGTACAAACTCATCCCTAGAAACCTTCTACTTGGTGGCATGCGCAGCCACACCTGGGAAACAGGACTCCAAACTGGACACATTTGACAGGGACTACATGAAGCAATAGAAATAGGGAGAAAAAAGCTGAGTTTAGGATTTTTTTGAATGAGTTTATGTCCATACTAAACTGTTAGAATAGACAAATTTTTTTAAAAAAAGAAAAAAACATTGTTAATCCTCAATTTGTAATGAGTTGTTCTTGAAGTAGACTTGTTTGAATTAAGATATATTCATTCCTAGCCCTTCCTCCACATCTCTGATCCTTCAGAGGCTGAGTCCTAAAGGATTTTGTGAAAGTATCTTTCCTTTCTAGAACATATTAAATGAAAATTTGATGAGAAGATGTAATATGTAATGACAACTTCATGAAAGCAAAGTTATTTTTGCATTGTGACAACTAGGTATGCTTCTATCCTTTCTGCAGTGCCAGCAGCTGGAGGAATGAAAGACTTGAGATGTGAAAAATTTTCCCAAGGAAAACATGCACAAATATAACAAAAGCAAAGCCCAAGAAGATTTATATAAGTAATTAGATTTTAAAAAATTATTCCTAAGCATAACTAAATTTCCTCCTCTATACATACTTTTTTTTAATTTCAGCATTTTTACAAATAATTTTGAAGTAGGTATAGGTAAGAGTAAAATAAGATTGCCCTTGACTGCATATGCCTATCAGCAGCAGGAAATTGTTTAGTTTAACTGACCTGCTAATCATCTTCAAAAAATTAACTCCTGCATTCAAAATACAAATTCCCCAAAGTAATCTGGAGTTTAGGCCAGTTGCAGACTCATTAGCATTTGTCCTCAGTCTCATAAAATTAAGGTGATAGGTAAGAAGAATTAAAAGTTAGAGACAAAGAAAGTGGTAAAAAAAAAGTTTCTCAGCTATGCACTGGACTTCCACTGTTACATTAATAATTCTCTGAATTCTTTTTCTCTTCCTTGTTCAGTAAATCTGATAACTGACGATTATTTCTGTGGCAATACTAGTGATGACAGAAATTAGTTACAAAATCACCCAGACCTCATGTACTAGTGGCAAAATGAATACTATATAATTATAATCATTTCCAAAACAATTGCTGAAAAAAATTGAAAAGTTCCTAATAAAAAATTGAGAACTTTCCAGTACATATATTCAACAAAAATGTGATAAAGGAAGCATTTGATAAAAAACAGAGGCTATAAAGAGCTACAACAAAAATTAAGTTTAGCTTAATATTAGAATTTTAGATCAGATTTCATTTTACTTTAGCTGGTTTATTGGTTTGCAGCAATCATGTGCCTGTTACTTGCTTAAGCCAACTGACTAGCTGTCTGTGGACAATGTCTGGCAGCAATGATGTTTCAGTGCTTCTGACACACTAGCAAGTGAGCATCCTATTTGTGTATATGTAGCAGTTGTACAACTTGGGATTTTAAATTTGAAAATTCAAATTATTATAAATATATGCTTTGCAAATACCTAAATTTGACTTACTTGAAAACTGCAGACATTTGTGTTTGCTTCAGCATTCTCATTAAGTAAGAATATTATACAGTGTGCTATACATGAAATGGCATGATACCTGGAATCATATAGAAAAGAAATTAAATTTCTACAGATTTTTTCTTTTTTTTTTTTAAAGTAGCTTGGTCTGTCAAGCCAATTTTTTTTGATTGTTTGTTTTCTTGTCTGTTTTTAATGCCTCACTTCTGTTTTTTCCTGGCTTGATCCATGAATAAACACACACTTATATAATACTGAATTTAAACACTACACTAGCATTTAAACCTATGGTTTGTGAAAAACTGAATAAGTAGCTACAAACATGGGAGTGGGAGAATGCTAGTTAAGTGTAACAACTAGATTTTGTTAGCCTTTTCCATATTTCCTAAATTCTTTCAGCTTTAGATGCACTAATTGGCTTTTACAACTGTCTCAGCTAATCATGCAAGCAAGTATGCTAACACAGATAGAACTACACTGGCTTTTCACTGCCACTAGTAGAAAACTATCCATGAAGCCTAGCAAAGATTAATGATGGAGTATTTTCCCAGTTTCTCCAGTAAGTTTAAACTTCTGTGTTGATCTCCATGTTACTACACCCTATTTATTACATTATAATAATAATAGTTGCATAATAACAATACATTATTATGAATGTAAAAACAGACATAAGATTCAGTCACACAGGTTTCTGCAGAGCATCACCTGACAATCTTTCAGATGCGTATGTGACATGGATATTGTGGCCAGTGGAATGACACAAGAATGGTTTTACATGATTCTCAGTCCCCCTTAAAAACAGGCTAAAAAATCTTAACTTTGGTGTAATTGCATTGAGTCGAAGCCTCTTAAAGGGATGCTTATGTCTTGTTGCAAATAAAAAAATAAAACAGGTCCAGTGAGTAAGACACTCATTTCCAAAGGTGGCATGTATTTCAGTTCGACATGACTATCCAAACTGAATTATATTCACATAATTTGATTTCAGTCTCTCAATTCAATGTAACATGTTGTTTTCATTTGCAAGTAAAATGGATTTATATTTTAGGCCTGCTCAAAGAGCAGTTAACTTGAAGATATTTTTGATGCTCCAAAAATTTTTATTTACATGACACTTGTCTCATACTTCCATTGCATAAAATCTCATGTTTCTAAGGAGATAGTCCTCAACAAATCTACAAAACCCAAACCTGCATCAGAATCTTATCTTTGCCTCAATCAGAACCAGGTATTTGGGGGAAAAATAAAAACCAAACCAAACCAAAAAAATAACCAACAAACCAAACAACTGAACACAACCATACTTAAGAAAACCTGAAAATAAAACTAAGCATGTGTCACAGAATATTTCAGGTGTCAGCCCAATAGCTGACAACACAGTGTGCAAATAACTGATTTGCTTTACAAAGGTGTGCAAAAAGAGATATATCTCAGCTGAAGTTTGGAAGCTCCCTCCCTTTTTATCTTTAAAAACATAGTAAGGTTCTTATTTTGCTTATGTGCTGGAAGTAAATACCATTAAAAACATGATTTTATGCCTTTCTCCATTTGGAATCAAAGGTAGAAGGTTTTGTACCATAACCTTTTCACTAATCCTTAAAAAGAAGCCAAAGTTAGCTGTTAATGAGCTTCCAGTGTGTAGTGACATTAATACTTTCCAAGTCAGGGTCTTTTGAGAGGGGCATCAGTATATGATTTTTAGCTGTGTTTTCTCAGCTATTGTATTGACTGAATATCTCACTTTACCTGAAAAGTGAGAATGATTCTGCTCTTGTTGGTCTTTTTAAGTCTACTGAATTCAAGTCATGACTGTCAGAGCCCATAAGGATGGATATGTACATATGAAAGACAGACAAGAATAAAATAATGCGTGGGCAAGTTGCTGGATGTAAGTGGATGAAATAAAGTCTCTCTTAATCTAAAGGCCATTCTTAACTGAAATCAATTCAGTCATTTAAAGGCAACAAATGTTCATGTGTGTTTCATATCTTTTGCTTTCCAGACCTGGAAGAATTGAAATACTGTAAGGAACAGCTCCTGCTTGTAGAGTTTCTGTAAGTGAGCATTTATCTTTCCTGAACATTTAGAAAACTTAATCAGAATGGCAAACCTGGTTAGTTTAATGGTATTATCCCCTTTGTCTGAAACTTAGGGAGTTAATAAAGGTAAGTTAAAACCACTTTAATCTTAAATCAGTGTCCACACAAACATTTAGTGCAGATAGCCAATCAATTTTAAATTCACACCCCAACTTAATTTGGATCGCTTTTACTGAGTGTCCCTAAAGATAGTAGAGCTGTTATAAATCCTAGTACAGAACCTGATTTTCTGATATTTTCAGCTCATGATGACACAAGAGGTTCAGGCAAAAATTTTGGTGCGTGTTATTTGGATTCAGAACTAAGCATAAAGCTTTTGGGGGCCAAACTTTCCTATTCTGTTTGAAAACAAAACAAAACAAAACAAAACTTTCTAATGCTACAAGAGATAAACTGAAACCACCTGAACATACTTTTTTTTTTTTTTTTTTTTAATCAGGATCTTATTTTTTTAGCCCCATACAAAAATCAGTAGTGGCCTTTTTAAGACAAGCTGATTGCTTACCACGAAATTGAGAAATATGAGCTGCACATCAGAAATGAGACTTTGGGCATTGGGAAGATTTGCACTCAAAAGATAAATATTTGAAAAAAAATCTTTGCACACAGCAATTATTTCAGTTAGAAGTAACTGTCCTCATTATGATTTCTTATATGCATTTTTCTTTCTTTTGAAAGATGGGTATTTCAACCAGATACTATCATATGGCAAAAATAAATATTAAATGCTGTTTTCACATAGGACATAATCATTGCTTACTAGCTTGGGAGCTCGGAGATGTATAGATGTAAGCTGTCAAATAACTTGCAGATGTAATTAAAATAGAGATTTCTTTCCCAGTGGTGTACATATGCTGTAATTCAATTATTTAAATATATGAATGGGAGACTGAGGTATATGTATATGTAGCTCAGGGTGTGACACAGTACACATAATACAAAATTCAGCTGGCTTACATACTCTAATTGTCACCTTGCATTTTCTATAATGTATGACTAGATTTCCATTTATTTTAAGAGAGCAAAAGAATAATTATATCCAGTTATCAGAGATGATGCTAGGAGACACATGGATCAGTAAGAAGATGGAAGGAATTAGGACATAGTTTCACATGAGGAAAAAAGTATGGGATATGTCCTTACAGATTATGCTTCAGAAATGTGAGCTTTAACTATAAGTGCATAAATAAGAATATACTCCTTTTCATTGAATTCAAGGAGCTTCAGGAATGTGGCAGGATTAGAAAAGTGCAAGAGATGAGAGAAATAAAACTAATAAAGTATAGCTTTGCAACATACTTGTTTTTATATATCTCTAAACTTGCCTCAAGTTAACAACAGAAAATATAAACAAAGATACTGTCACTACATTATTATTGAAAATTAGTACTTTTGGTCATTTGATTGTCTTTGGTCAAAAAGAGAAAACATTTGAATCATTAAAGAAAACATAATCCAATCTTTCCAAATTGTGTTAAATTAAAGAAAAGAGTGACTAGTTTAGCAAAATATCCTCTCTTAAGGAATATATTTTGATTTTAATACAAAAAACATTATAATTTACAATTATTAAACAGAAATACTAATTTATCTAAGTTCAAATTTATATAATTACTACTGAACATGTTTGTGAAGGATCAAAGAAAACTTAATTAAATGCTTTGAATCCAGTGAAAACTTTTTAGTGAAATAATTCTTGAAAACAGAAATGCTTCACCCAAATTAAACATGGATTTGTGTCATCATTGTTTCAGCAGTAGGAGGATGTAACACTCAGGAATTATTAAGTTTTGAATAAACGGTGATTCCTAATGGCAATATTTTTTTGTTTCTGCTAATGGTAATATTTTTTTGTTTCTGCTATTTCTGAACACTGTTTTCAACAGAAAACACTTCAATTTAAAGAGAATGGTTTGTGTTACTTTTACTTTACTAGAATGGTGAAGGTCTCCAAATATTGAAGTAGAAGATAAAAAAGTGCTTTCTGCAACCACAGTAGTTTTCAGAAGTAGCAATAATCATTATGAGTTCATAGTTCCAGTGTTCCAAGTGTATGAAATATGAATTTTATGTAGCAGAACCATCTTTATCTGAGTGGTATATAATCAGCTTTACTATCTGTCATAAACTTCATACGAAATCTCAATGTTGTTTTTTTTTAAAAAAAAGTAAAAAAACATAAAAGCAGTCTGCAAATTTTCTGAAATTACTTTTACATAAAGCTCAGAAAGCTTAGAGTACTCTCCTAGCCTTTACCACACAAAGTGCATCAAATATAAGGTGCATTTGAAGACTAAATGAAAAAGACAAGGAAGCTTTTGCTTGCTTTTTCCTATTCTGCATTGGTATAACCAGACAGGAGAAATGTGAACTGGTCAATGGCATGTAAACATATTTACGAAATATTTGTTGATTTTATTCCAGTACCTGAGGCACTGATTGAGTGCTTCCATAGATGGCCCAGCATGTAGTTTCAGTTGCATTGCTGCCTATTCTCCAAGGGTCCTTTCCCATTGTCTTGTCCCATTGAAAGCCAGTCCCCTTGCACTGTGAGATGCCCATGGGGAGCTCCCTCAGGTCATCAGCCTTCCGCTTCTGAAGCTAAAACTTTGCCCTAGAAAGCAGACCACTACTGATTGATTCCCCTGCACCATACTACTACCACTACTACAACAAATGAAGGTACACGTTGCAAAGTCATGGATTCAGCCCATGCCACAGATTATTCACATTGTAACTTCCCAGAAGAACATGGTCATAAAACTGAAATTTCCCCACACTGGTGACAGAATTTCATATCCTTGAGGTCTGCATACGATAAGACATGCTGAGAATTTTCAAGCTAGGGTTAGGGACTCGTCAAACCTCAGAACTCTTAATGGATGATGATGGATGAGTGGCGGATGTAACATATGGTCTGGATATATGAGCAAAGTAATAAGTGAGGGTAAAGTGTTCACATTTTGTGGAAAATGCAGCGACTGCAAGAGAATCTCAGACACGGATTATAAAGGGCAGTCCACTACTATCAAATTCATGCCATCTGGGTTGTGCATGATGTCTTTGGTTTCTAGAATGGCTTGCTCCACTTCTTGTGATGGTATTTATGACTTGGTGCTCTTTTATGAGAGATGAGGAGAATGATTATACCAAGACCCAGGGATGTACTAGAACTAAGTCTTGATACTTAAATTCCTAAAGCTGCTTATGAGCCATCTCATATTACAAGGTCAGATTTGAAAACTCGTCACCTCACTCAGCTAGAGTTAGCCTGTAGCAAGTTGCTTTTTCATCTATGCAATGTCTAATCTTCTAGAGGCTTATTTTTAATAATATTATTTTTAGGATGCATCTGGATTTGTTCAGGACTATGCCTAGAAGTTATATACAAATTTGAAATTAGGATTTGTATTTCAATACCTCCTTTATTAGCCTCTGTGTATCTTTTGGCCTACCACAGTTATAACTTCTTAATAGTAATCTTTTCCTTAATTCCATTGAAGCACTATTTCAGTTGCTTCTAAAAATGAGACTCAGCTGCTGTCCTGCAAAATAACTAACAAAATTATTATCCCCACTGAATTCAAATATTTGGGTCACATGGAAAAAATTAAGTGGAGGTCTTTCAGCCTTCTTCCTCCTTTTTCCTTTAATAATAATGAAACTGCTCTTTTAAAGATCAGGATAGTACACAGGGGCAAATCTAAGTCCCTTTTTTGTACATGACACCTGCTGTGTAAATAACATGCTATGAATCTCTCCTAGGGAGGTTTACTTCATTGAATTTCAGAATACGAACTTCTAAGCACCCTAGTGTTAAGCACTCTAATATCTACTCCATTAAATGCAAAGCAAAACTTACTGAAAATTGTTATAGACTTGAAAATACAGTAGCAAACAAAACTAAGATCTTGCTACAAATTGCAAGCTTTGACACTTTAGAATTGGAATGTTCATCTGCTGCAAAGTCATTTTCTGAGTAACAAAAGCAATATTTGGTCTTTTCCCATCTGGAAAGGAATAGCAATTGGTTTCTCTGAGCTTATTTCATTGGATTAGTTCCCTACATACCTCATTGGAAATAGTTAACCAAAGCTGCATTAACATACCGGCCAGGGATTCAAAGAGTTTGAGATTTCTGTAAGTGATTTTCTCACCCTTTTCTTCACACTGTACTAAATGAGCTCATCTCTCAAAATCTTCTTAAATATTTGTTTGGCTCAGAGGTGATCATAGTCATGACAGCAATTGGAAGTCTTCTGGGGTTTGGTACTACTGCCATCTGCCTCATATAAAGTAAAAACGATTTCTGAGATTGTTCACTAATTCATGGCATAGCAGCAGGACAATTCTGGATAAATATTCAAAGAAGGCAGCAAAAACTGTATTTTAAAGGCAGCAAAAGGTATTTTAAAGAAGTAAATAGCAGAATGTTGTCCAGAATGTCTGTAGTGCTTTTTTCATTGTTGTGGTTTAAGCCCAGCTTAAACCCAGTGGGTTTCCAAAACAATAAAAATCTTCTGCTAGACTGGAATGCTATGATAAACAAAAATGAAAAAAGAATCACTGCTATTTCTTTGTATAGCAAATAACATTGGATGGGACTTAGGCTCATATACTGAGGTACCTACAAAACTAGGAAATATGTGATTTGAATAGCAGAAATTTCAGGTTTCTATATGCAAATAGCAGAGAAAAATGCAATTGCGCACTCAGTAAAAAGTTTCATTTTGGCTTTGTATCCCCATGTCTCAATTTTTTAAATTTTATTTTAGTTTCTTGTATTTTTATTTGCCATTTCACAACTACTGAGTTACATTTGTTTGCTGTATTATTATTAGTCATTACTCAGCTTCTGAGTATCAAATTTCTGTCCATTTCATAAGCTAGATCCCCAGGAGAAGGCTTCTACATGTCTAAGAGCCTACATGTCAACTCAGTAACAGATTTTACCCTGCAGTACCCTCAAAAACTATTGCAGTTCTCTTTGGTTTGTTGATGTAATCTACTTTTGTGATGGACTTACAAGTGAAGATGGAACATTTCAGTATTTGTGGGATTAGTCTGGGATTTGGAAAATATCTGCCTTCATCCTGTTAATATCTGAAGCAAAGCAGTTGGGCTTCCTGTGACCCAGGGGATTAAAATAATTAGCTGGAGACTACACTTCAATTCTTGCATATACAGGTGCTTCAAAAAATGAAGTCATTTTTGGGGGTGGGCAAATCAGTATCAGATAGTAAGTATCTGATATTTCAAAAGAATTTGCTGATTATCTGCAGACTTCCTTTGCAACCCTTACCTTCTCCTATCCTTCTTCCTCTAGTGATAATATTAGGTGAAGTGTTTGAGGGACTCCAGTGTGGAAAGAGAAGACAAAGTGGTGAACAGAAAAAAAAAAATTTAGAAAAACAGCAAACTGCCGAAGTACAAAAGTGATGAATGATTTGAGAAATTATCCATTATAGGTTAGAAAATAAAACAAAATCTGCTGGTTTGAGTTTATTGAACTTTCTTAAAAAAAAAAAATCATTCAATATATTTCACTTTCAAATAAATAGAACCCATGTTTTACCTGTGGAGATAGATCAAAAGACCAAATGAAAATAAGACTTAAGTGATCGTTTGTTTTCTTTATTTATGTTGCTTGTTTTATTATTTGCTAGCTCCCTCTAATATTTTTAGAATGTTCTGGCAAATTGAAGCCAAACCACAGAAAGATAAGAGGAATAAAGGCTTTAATTTTTTATCAGGTTTGTGTGAACAGATAAGAGAAAAAGGAAAGTTGCACACTGTGGAAGAGTCTGCTTCAGGAGTTTTGCCTTGATTATATGTTAAGCAATCCACACAGAGTTCATCCTTGAAACACAAATCCAGAGGGAAAAAAATGTTCACATGAGTGTAAATGCTCATGTACCCTTTTACTTAAATGTTTACTTAGCAGCCTTTTTCATATTGGAGATATTTGCTGTGTAATATGCAGTCCCTTAGAATTATATCCTTTTAAAAAATTACTCTTCAGAATAGCATGACTCTGATTTGACTTTTGTAATTGCAGTTCTCTGTAGCATTTCATGCTTAACTGACTTTTTTTCAGTAGCACTATGCTCTGTAACATATTGCAATGAGGATTGCACTGCTGCTCTACAGTCAGTTAAACACTGATTAGCTCACAGCTGAAAGTTTTTAATAACACACTCATTTCTTTATAATGTCAGGTTTTAATTTCAAGAATAAATAAACTGTGTGGCTTAGACCTAATTATTTGCTTTATTGAAAATTTGCTTAATTGGTTTAGAGAGATTAATGTATTAATTAATTTAAATATTACTTCATATTAATAACTCTATCAAAAAAAATAGGTTAGTCACTAGTGGGATGTATATTTTAAATCCTAAAGGAGCTTCACTGGTGTTCCTAGGGTAACTGAGCTTTGTAAGAACCACCATGTTAAGCTATGAAATGTTTATTTCCAAGAAGAAGGAGCTTTTTGGCTTAGGCAACTGGTTATGAAACTTTTTCTGAACATGGACAATTTCTGACATTCCAAATTTCTTGCAAACGACCATGCACTCTTAAAATAAGAGAAATTATTGAAAGTACGTCAAATGCAATGAAGATAAGGAGCCTGTGGTTTTACATGAATCAGAATTTGGGAACCACCAGTTTAAAACGAACAGCTCTTTCTTAAATTTCTGCATTAGAGGTATATTATTGAGACAAAAGAAACCCAAGAAAGTACCTTGACCTGAGTGACTGTGATCTTGAATTCTCACTGTGAATATCCCCTCCCTTTTCTTAACTCCTGAGAGAATGCGTCAACTGTGTCATAGTCTGTATTGTAAGTTCTTGGGTTAGAGACCTTTCACGTGTATGCAGCACAGGAGAGCCCCACTTCTGGCTGTGGAATAGACACTCCATTAACACAAATAATTTGCAAGTAAAGCTATTTGACAAGACATACCTGGGAGAACATCACCAGAAACAAAACCTTGTCCTTAACATATGGAAGTTACTCCCCTGTCATGAACATTACTACAGTTTCCTGGAAAAACTAAGTACTGTTTGGCCAATAAGCAGGCAAAATTTGTATCAGCTTTTTGGTTAGTGATAACTGATATGATCAAAAATTAAGTATGATCTCCTTCATGCTGTATAACTAACACTATAATTTCAACTGAACTTCAAATATTCAGTAATATACAAAGAAGATTATCAAATATAATTTCTCTAATGTGGTTATACTATTTGGAATTCCAAAAATACTTTCATCCTTAAAATGTTTATATGTATCGATATAAGGATTAAAAAAAAAAAAAAAAGAAAGCAGAAATAAGGTAACTAAATCTATATGAAGAAGCAAACAACAAAAATGCTGTTTGTGGTATATAAGTGCTAATTTATGACTATGCAAAAAATTAATAAATATAATAAAATCATCTGCTGAGAAGAACATATGGAAGAAACAATAGGAGGTCACAGCTGGATAAAATAGAAAGAAGAAGCTGAGATACAGAAACAGATAAAAACATTTAATCTGTTGCCAAACTATGAGCTCAGTTTACAGAATAGTTTGCAAACACTGGTTTAGGTAACGGTATCATAACTTCAGAAGCTATTTAAATGCAAAAATCAAATGAGAAAGGATCAGGAACCAATTAGTAAAACAAAGTATTATAAATAATACATATCAGACAACTAGGCATTAATCCAATTATCATAACAAAAGAAATCTTGTGAACTGACACAAGATCAAGGTATATCTCATTGTCTTCTACTTTTCATCAAGAAGATAAAGCACATAACTGATTTCTGTTATTAAACTAAAACTGCACAGTTACTAATTCAGCAACAATATATTTATATATTCTCAGTACATATGTGTAAAAAATATACAATAAAAGGTATTCCAGTATATATTTTAAAATCTCAAGTGGATATATAGATCAGTTTAAATTAATACTTTTAAAGTAAAAAAAGAAATAGATCAGGCAATTTTTTGTATTGAATTTTTCTGTACATATCCCTATTAAAGGACAACCCCCAATACCTTTCTTAGCAGCACATACATTACAGTGAGGTGCAGAGATAGTAAGGCACAAAATCTCAAAAATAGTCATAATTCTCTAACAGGATTAAATGTGACCTTATTTAGACATGAAAAGTTTTTCAATGCAAAGGCTTCTATCGAAGTTCGTAATCTCAGGCTTTGTTATTGCCTATGGAAAGAGTTAAAAGCTTCTAGAGCAAGCTCATCTCATCCTAAAGGAAATGTTTAAAATAGGTCAGATGAAGAAACTGGACTCCAGCCTTACTGACTACATGAAATTCCCAGACACACAAGTATTCTATAGAATAAAAAAAAAAAAATCCTGGCATTCTAATATCGCAGCTGTAGTGCATTTACTGTCATCCTGCTCTTATGATTTTATTTAAAATGTTGATGGTTTTAATTTTCTGTTTTTATAATATTAATTTTGTTGTTAAAACATAAGGTCTTTAATAGACACTACATTTGGTATTGAGTAGTTTTACTGAATATTTAACATATGTAATATGTAGATGCCTGTATGCAAAACTAAAGATGAAAGAAGTGGAATGACAAGTTGCAGTGGTTTTCACCTAAATCAATCAGCTCTATCTAAAATAGGAGGATTAAAAAAAAAAAAAAAGGTTAATTTAGAATCCAGACGTTATCTATACAATGTACAGACGACAAATACAAAGTCATCCCTTTTATATTTCACATATTTTTTAAAAATCCCCTTTCCCAGGTTCTTTCAGTCAACAAACAGCACGGCTGGATACTATTCATGGCTTTCAAACTGCCTTTCATGGTTCAAAACTAATGGAACCATGTTAGTACAATGTCAAACCTATAGCCAAGCACAATAGATATTACGCCCAAGCTTATGCAATGTTTCTTAGTTCCTAGCATATGATCATATTAAACACAGCTGTTTTTTTGGTTGGTCTAGAGCATAGGCAGGACAGATCTTATCTGCTTTTAATTTTCCTTTTGTCATGATAGTGATGAAATTTGATTCTTATGGGTCCATTCTAACTTATTTTATCATTCTATGAATTAATTACATGCATTCATTAGTTACAGAAGTCTGACTACATCAAATTTAATATGAATCTTTAAAAAAAACCCTGTTAGGTTCTTTATCATTTTGAAAAAAAAAGAAGTCAATATTTTTTAATCCAGCTTTTCAAGGTTTCCCTATAAATATGAGGGCTAGAAACATTTATTTTTCTTAGAATGAAGCCTGTTATCACAGAAAAGAAGGTGAAAAATTTTCATGATATTGAAAACTGTGATACCTGCTGCCACTCTAAAAGAAAAACTTCTGGAGAAGGGGTACCTGCTAGCCATGTTGGACTTCTCTCTAGTTAAGGCAAAATTTTATCTTGCAAGGGGCTTGCTCTAGAAGTATCTAGGCATTGTTTGCCTAGACATTTCTAGAGCAGGAAGTGCTCAATGTAAGTGCTGAGGATATAGTGCACCCTGAGCCTTATTCTCTACTGCGGGACCTCATGATATCTTGCACCCTGTTGATGGTAGGAATGAATTGGGAATCAAATGACCAAAACATCAGTCTCAGAAATGCAAAGTATTTCATTGAAATAGAATTTTCATTGCCAAAAGGTCTATAATTAAGTCTTCAAAAATTCTTCCAGGATGCTCGTAAATAATTTGGCTCAATATATGTGGCAGCATCTTAATTGCTTGGCAGTGAATGAGCTGGTGGACATGATCAGACACCTGGTATTCCCTTTGCAGCAGAGGACACCTCAGTTGCACTTGAACTGCATTCCTCAGTGTGCTTCTTGCATGGAGGGCAAATAAACTGCTCTCTGCTCTTGAGTTAACTCTCAAGACACAGTATAGACAAGTCTTGCAAGTTCTGTTTAGCAAAGCATTAGATTTTAGAAAGTTGTGTTTCTAACACCAAACGGTAGAAGTAAAGCACTGGAAACCAACTAAGCAATCTAGAAATGAGATATTTAAGTTGTCTATTAAAAACAGATTTAAAAACCCCACAGCAACAAGGCAAGAAGTAAAGCATGAAGAATAATATAAACTATTAACAAATTACTTCCAAAGGTGCAGGCAGCAGAATAGAAATCAATTTGTTTCTTCTATTAGTTTCTTCTATTAGTGCCTATTTATTTTTTTCAAGGGATCCATACGTTTTGCATTGTTTCTGGCCCTGCATCAAAACTTGCAATGTATACTAAAATTTAACAACTGTTAGCCCTTTTAAGACCACTGTTAAAAGCACGTCCTTGCCCTAAGTGTTAGATAACCCGATGTGGTAAACGCACCTCTATTTTTAGCACTTATGAAAAGATATTTCTAATTATATTACTCTCTTCAAGATTATCTCTGAGAACTATTTGTGTAAAAGACATGCAAACCTGCTCTTCTCAAAAGGAGCTAAGAAGAACGTTGCTGAATGCTGGTGAAGCGAACAATCAAACAAAGTTTCAAATACCGCAAAATATTTGCTTTCACGCACCTGAACCAACATCAGAGCTTTCAGTAATGAAAGCATATGCCTACTGTCACTGATGCCAACAGGCATGCTCTGTGATTTCGTTGCACGTGCAAAATAAAATGCGACGGTTCAGGATAAGAAGTGAATTCTATTGTACTTGTAAGACAAGAACCCAGTTATGAATTATTTATAGTTGCCCTGACATCTGAACTCCACAAAGCTTAATTCTGCCAAGCTTCCTTTTAGTGCTGGTATGCAACCCATAAGAATTACAGCAGTGTAGCTTATAACCCATACCATACAAACCTCTTCTTAAAGTACACACACTTTTTCTTAGTTCAAGGATATTGTGCCAGTGATTCTGAAACAAATGGCAAACCACATCCTGGGGTGCATCAAACACAGTATAACCAGACAGTCAAAAGAGGAGATTATCCTGCCGTATTCAGTGTTGGTGTGGTCTCACCTTGGATACTGTGTGCAGTGTTCTAGGCCCCACAATTTAAGAAGGATGTGAAGGTCTTTAAATGCATCAAAGGCAACAAGGGTGGCAAAAGGCCTGGAAGGAATGTCTGTGAGTAGTGGCTAAGGACTTTGGGCTAATCATCTAGTTTGGAGAGCAGGAGGCTGAAGGGTGACCTTGTTGCTCTCAACAGCTTCCTGAGCAGGAGAGAGGGAGAGAGAAGTGCTGATCTCTTCTACCTGGTATCCAGTGACAGGATGCAAGGCAATGTTTCAAAGCTGTGCCTTGCGAAATTTAGACTGGGCATTAAGAAGCATTTCTCTATCAAAAGGGTGGTCAAACCCTGGAACAAGGTTTTTAGAGACGTGGTTGGTGCTGCAAGACTGTCAGTGTTTAAGAAGTTTTTGGACCTAAAACCAGATGACTCATGCTTGCATAAATGGATGAGTCATTAAACCACATCCATGAGCCCAGTTTGCCTTAACAACACAACAGTAGCATACGAATGTAGCCAACTTTTACAAGTAAATCACTATTTTCTTCATTTGACTTACCTGATACAGACATTTTTGTGAGCTTGGCAATGTGTACGTTGATTATGGGCATTCTGGGCATTTAACATTCTAAATATGTAGGAAAGATAGCATGTGAACAGTATTGACTAATGTTGCCTATTCATTCATGTATAACTTTTGTTCCCTGACTGAATGCAATGTGAAGATCTATGAGCAAGTCAGAGAGTCTCTGAAGAGCTTGAAATTATTAACTGAAAAGGAGAAGATAATTCAAGAAATGTTAGTTTTCTTTTCTAGGTCACCAGTCAGAAAAGTCTGCTTCTTTAAGCACACTGAGCTGTTGTGAACTCACCCAACTAGTTGCATTTCACACCTTACATAAACCTCAGGTGTAAAAGGTGGGGCCAGTTCCGTGCACGCTGCGCCTCAACTAAAAAATCCTCTGCGCAGGCTCGAAGGGTTTCCTCACACTCGCACAGCCCCATA
>JANHGB010009774.1:11758-34486 GCA_026283785.1 Coracopsis vasa | reverse complement strand
GTGTCCCTGCCCATGGCAGGGGGTTTGGAACTGGATGATCTTAAGGTCCTTTCCAACCCTAACTATTCTATGATTCTGTAAGTGTAAAATGTTTCTCCAGAAGGCACTGATGGTACTTTCTGAAAGTTCTCTGCAAATGCTTTATCTTAAACACTAGATGGTAAGTACTAAACAGACTGTTCCCCTTTTGGAGTGTAATCACTGGAGCCTTAGAGGTGACTGTTTAAGGTGGCTGTACCTACTCACTGTTGGTCCTTGTCTGAATGTGTTTCTCCTCAGAGCCATGTTCATGAGCGGGCTGAGCGAAAGCAAACAGACACACGTGCACCTGAGGAACGTGGATGCAGCCACTTTGCAAATCATCATCACTTACGCATACACGGGTAACTTGGCAATAAGTGACAGTACCGTAGAGCAGCTGTACGAAACTGCCTGCTTCTTACAGGTAGGAATGTCTTAGTTGGAGTATGAAGTAACTGCTTCTAATCTCTGAACCATGTTCTTTCCTGTTAAATAGTCTTTTCTGTGTAGTCACTTCAAAATGTTCAGTTTGCTCAGTATAGGCAGTGCTTGCTTGCCAGAGAGGTGTCCTGTACCCATCCCTCCTTGCTTCACAGTCCGTATGGGGGGTGGAGGTAAAACAGTGTGCTTCTGACAGAAAGTAGTTTCTCCAAAACACATAACCATGTGATGTACTTGATCTGTATGAAGGAATTAAGTAAATCACTGCTGAATTTCTGTGTATATATAGTATTCCAGGCCTAAACTCTGTTCAGCACTAAATGCAGGTACTTTATGTGTGTGAAGGAACAGGCTGTATGCAGGAATACTGAGTGCATTTCTTCTATACGTTACAGGTAGATGATGTGCTGCAGCGGTGCAGAGAATACTTAATCAAAAAGATTAATGCAGAGAATTGTGTGCGTCTATTGAGTTTTGCTGATCTCTTCAGCTGCGAGGAGTTAAAGCAGAGTGCTAAAAGAATGGTAGAGCACAAGTTCACTGCTGTGTACCACCAGGAGGCTTTCATGCAACTGTCGCACGATCTACTTATAGATATTTTAAGCAGTGACAATTTAAATGTGGAGAAGGAGGAGACAGTGCGGGAAGCTGCTATGTTATGGCTGGAGTACAACACGGAGTCGCGATCACAGTACTTGTCCTCTGTTCTTAGCCAAATCCGGATTGATGCACTTTCAGAAGTGACACAGAGAGCCTGGTTTCAAGGCTTGCCACCTAATGATAAATCAGTGGTGGTGCAAGGACTCTACAAATCAATGCCCAAGTTCTTCAAGCCCAGACTCGGTATGACAAAAGAGGAGATGATGATATTCATTGAAGCTGCTGCTGAAAACCCTGGTAGTCTTTATTCTTCTGTCTGTTACAGCCCACAGGCAGAAAAGGTTTACAAACTCTGCAACCCTCCTGCTGACTTGCATAAGGTTGGGACACTTGTAACTCCTGATAATGACATCTACATAGCAGGTGGGCAGGTTCCTCTGAAAAACACAAAAACCAATCACAGTAAAAGCAGCAAACTCCAGGCTGCCTTCAGAACTGTCAATTGCTTTTACTGGTTTGATGCACAGCAAAACACTTGGTTTCCAAAGACACCGATGCTCTTTGTTCGCATAAAGCCATGCCTGGTCTGCTGTGAAGGGTACATCTATGCAATCGGAGGAGACAGTGTCGGTGGAGAGCTCAACAGGAGAACTGTGGAGAGATACGACACCGAGAAAGATGAGTGGACCATGGTGAGCCCGTTGCCTTGTGCGTGGCAGTGGAGCACGGCAGTAGCAGTTCACAACTGCATTTATGTCATGGCATACAACCTGATGTACTGCTATTTCCCCAGGTCGGACGCTTGGGTCGAAATGGCCATGCGCCAAACAAGTAGGTGTTTTGCTTCAGCTGCTGCTTTTGGTGACAAAATATTCTATATTGGAGGACTGCATATTGCCAGCAATTCTGGTATAAGGCTCCCCAGCAGTACTGTAGATGGGTCTTCTGTAACTGTGGAAATCTATGACGTGAATAAAAATGAATGGAGGATGGCAGCCAATATCCCTGCCAAGCGGTACTCTGACCCCTGCATCAGAGCTGTTGTCATCTCCAATTCCTTATGTGTCTTTATACGAGAAACCCACATGAATGAGAGAGCCAAGTATGCCACCTACCAGTATGACCTGGAACTTGACCGCTGGTTTCTAAGGCAGCACATATCGGAACGTGTGCTGTGGGACCTGGGGAAGGACTTCCGGTGCACTGTAGGAAAGCTCTATCCATCCTGCCTTGAAGAGTCCCCATGGAAACCTCCAACCTATCTTTTCTCACCAGATGGAGTTGATGAATTTGAGCTGGATGGGGAGATGGTTACTCTGCCACCTGTATAGCTCCTGATCAGACTGAGCAACTGATTCTGTGTTCAGTGAGGTTGAAATAAAGGGTTGTGAAAGAGCAGGTCTGGAAAATGAAGTGTCAGACTCTGCTTTCCCCAAGATGTATTTTTATGCCCTCCCCTAACCCTTGCTGCCATTCAGTATGAATCAGTGAAATGAGCAGGTAGGCTTCCATAATCTGAAATACTATTATCTGATAATTGAGAAGCGTATATGTATATCATAAGCTTAAGCATCTGACTTGTCTAAAGAATTAATTTCTAGTTCTATGAAGTCTCAGTTCAGGAAAATTAGCTTCAGAAAAAAGTAGTTTCTGTTTCTAGGATGATGTCACAACTCTTCTGAAAGTATCTTCTAGTTACATTTGAACTACTTCTGGATATTCTGCTTAAGTGCTAGATATCTGTCAGCACAGCCCAACTCAAGAACTGTGCTGCACTTACTTAATATTAATATCCATGTTGGTATAGTAATGCCATTAAAAGAAAAAGAAACAAATCCCATGGATCTACCTGTGGTAGGAAGGGTAGATCTTCCATTGTATGGTAACATGCAGGGCACGATGACTGCAGGTTCAGTCAAGCTGTATCGTTAGGTGCATGTATCCTATTTTCACTAACTTATACCTGTCTATTTAGAATACAGGTCTTCCAAGCAGCTGGTAGATTACCAGGTGTGGACTTCAGTTGCTGGGCTTGGGAGTAGGACTTGCCAGCCCTCATAGTGCGGGTCTGCGTGGAGCTTTGATCAGGAAATGCCTCCACGCTCTGTGTTACAGTACCATTGGCTCGTGTATATTACTTCCTGCTGCTGATGTATTTTTCCATTGTAAAACAAAGATTTAGTGTGGATTAACCAGGTCTTTATTTTCTGTTAATTTAATAACAAGCATTACTGTAGTGTGATTGTGTATAGATATCCCTTAGCTATCAGGTTTTTTACTCGGGGGAGGGAGGGGAGCAAACTTCAGGAATATCCTGTGCTCTGCGTGCAGGAGAGCAGATGACTAGTGCTGCTCTGGCATTAATCCCAGGAACCACTAGCAGTAGCGGGGCGCCGCCAATCTAACATGAACAGAGGTGCTTCATGACAAACCTTACTAGCATGTTCAGCTGCATCATGTTCTGGCACTGTATTTTGAATGACATTAATTTATTAAAAAAGACTGAATCCAACTTGAGTTGAAGTGTGCTTTCTGCTTGAAGGACATAGAGTCCCTATGCATAGAGTAGTTTGTTGAAGGGAACTGGCAATAGTTGAGCTGTGAGAAGCCTGGAGAGAAGCACAGGAATTGACTGTACTTACTAATCACTGAAAGGGGAATCCAAGTTGAACTAAGGATTATATAGAACCGGAATCCCCTGCTATGATTTTGATGTATCAGCACTTCTCCGGTCATGGGACAAGCCCTGCTCAACTGAAAGTGATGAGCGGGCAGTAAGGAGGTGATGAGGGATCTTTTCTGCAAGCTCAGAAGGTGGGAGACCTGTTTTCAGTCTTTAATACCAAGAACAAATTTGCTCACTCCATCAACCAGACTGCCATTGTCTTTCCTTTGGTTCTGTTCCTTATTCCATAAATACAGTTACAGCACCTACATGGATTTACAAAGCTTTGTTTAACAGTTTGAGTGGGAAAGGGACTTCAGGTAAGAAACCTGCCTTATATAAAACTCTTCCTAATGCTTTGGCATTTTGTGCTATTGCAGGGATTTATGGGAGCCAGAATAATGATGGCTCCAACAGAAGAGAAAGAGGCAAGCTGCTGGTAGAGCTGTTCCTATTGCTGGCATGTAGCCTGGCAAGCCCACTCAGGAGTGTACAATAAGGGAAAACCAGTGATACTGCTTTAGAATGGGATTTAGAGAATCACATACCTTGGGGAAAACTGTGAGTGGTGTCCCTGGGAACGCTGGTTTGAAGGGGCTCCTCCCTTCTGTCCACTGTATCATGCTGCAGGAGGCTTCAGGACAAGCCCGAGTGCTTGGAGATGAGCTATAGCTGGTGAAGGAGCACAGTGGGGTTGCTGTGTGAGAACCTTCAGCTTGAGTTTAAAATCGTTTGCATAGTTCCTTACCAAAGGAAGGGGGGGAAAAAGGGTAAATTTGAATAGGAAAGAGGTGACTAAATTGCAGTGGCTGCTGCAGTTGCCTCAGAATCTGGAAGAGCTGTCCTTAATTTTATGCCTTTGGGAATATCTTAAAACACAGCTGGTGTACAGGGCTTCCTGCTGGTCTGCATCTTTAATGTATTATTTTTATATTGTTCTAGCTATTATCTGCATTTTATATGGTCTAAGATGATGTAGTACCTTATTGTGAATTAATTTACTATTATTAGTACAGTACTTAAACTAGTCAAGTGTTGAACAGTTCTGTAGTGACTCCATTCAAGACATACTAGCTCTTAGCTCAGTTGCTTATACAACTAGTTGTTGCAGTCAGTATTCAACCCCAAAGGAAAACACAGCTGAGAAATGCTATTCTCAAGTCTGAGTTCTTTCCTTGCATAACTGGAGAAGGAAACTCTGCAGGCAAAATGCTGGCATGTGCCTGGAGATGGGCACTGGGGGTAGAGTGAAAGACAACAGCTGAAAAACACAGTTCTCATTTCATAAATGGAGCAAATATGATCAAAAACTTACAGAGTTCTAAACTAGTATCTTACTACAAAGCTGCACCCTAATACCAGCCTGCTCACCCTGGGCTTGGCTTTGGAGTACATTTACATATAAGTTCCAAAGAGTATACGCTGTATGTCCTCATACTTGGCTGTAAGTGCGGAAAGCTTGCTGCTTTTCTGGTGGAATTCCTTTAAGTTAGTCCCGCAGAGTTTCAGTTTCCCCCCAACCCAAAGTAATAAAAGGAAGCAATCTGGCCTCTGCTTATTTTTAATGCATCCCCTTATTTTTACAGTTAAATACACATGTAATGGCACGTTTAACTTTTGTTCTAAGGGAACCAGTCAGATCTAGAGCGGTGAACAGGAGAACAGGATCACACGGGTGGTTAATTTGGGGTGGGGGGGAATAATTTGATAAAACTCTGAAGTTTTGGTTTTTCATGTTTCTCATGTCACTTCTCAGTGCTTCTGTTCCAATGCACTAGCACTTGCCCCACTGCAGTACTATGGAACATGTGTGGACAAGCCATTGTGATGCCTGAAGCATCAACAGCAGCCTGGTGTTTTCCTTCCTCTGTTTCCCATTTACAGCTACCTTAACATTGTTTTCTTTTTGATCTGGATTCCTACATGAAAGGAACTTTAATTTAGGCAGACTCACCCTTAAAACCAGTTTCTTTCCACTTCATGCTTAACATTAGCCAGACCCAGTTCTGCTTGGCTCCACTCCAGCAGTATTTAAGATTATCTCCCTCCTACACCATGAGTAACAGTGCAGGAAGGCAGAGTTCTTACAGAACCTGTAACCTGTAAGAGGAGTACTAGCAGCCTGAGTAAAATGCAGGGATCACTCACAAGCAGCAAGACCTGGGTCAGTGCACAGTTAAACAAACTCCAGTCTAGAAGGAAAGGATTAACGGAGAAGGTAAGACAGGCATGAAGGTGAAAGAGTGATAAAAGTGTGTACTTTTCTCCCCTCCTGCTCTAAAACACGTAGTTCTTCCGTGTCTTGGTCTAACTTGTGACTCCAGGTAGCTTTGTTTCAGTAAAGGGAGGGTTTAAGCATACACATACCATTCCCGAAGTAGGACTGGTCACCTCAAATGTTACATGACTTCATCTCTTAAAACATTAAACTGTACTGAATACAGACACACTGTACTGCACTAATATGGCCAAAGAGCAGGTAAACAAGACAATAAAAAGGTAGTGATATAATGCAGGCTTTAAGAGTCTATTCAGCTGATGTGGCAAACATCAAGCTAGATCTTGACACTGAGGTTTTATTTAGCCACTGCAAGAGCTGTGGCTCGCTGACTTACCTCTGAGCACATGTTCTTACTGAAGAATACCATTTAAGAGTGGACATACTCTTCAGCACAGCATTACACACATCAAAATGCATAGACACACAATTCAGAGCAGCACAGGTCAGTAACCACAGGTCATATTAGTAACCACAGGTCATATTAGACAACATGTTACGCTCAGTGTTATTTTCTGACTTTCTGGTTTGCCTCAACTTATGAATTCTCCATGGTGCTTCTGTGCGTTTCATAGTCTCTGAATTCAGAGATAAGAGGGACCAACCAAGTTTACTCTTTCAGTATTTCCCATCTGTTTCATCTAGCCTGCAAGTGATGTTATTCCCCACCTTTATATCTGCCTTCACTTCAGGTAACTGGTCTTCCTTCACTCTAAATATTCTTTCTAGGAAGCAGTGTGCCTTTTTGGTGACCTAGCTTAAGACAAGGAAAGAAGTTTGTGTAGGATTTTTCTCCTAGTATTGAGGCAAACAGTAATTATGCTTTCACCAACATTAGTTCATTCAGGCAGGGAAGTAACAAAAAGCCTACCTTGGTTTTTTATCAGCTGATTTTGGAATAGTATTACAAGAAGAGCAATGTATGATCAGGCACTTCTGAACCTATAAAGAAGGACTCAACAAGACAGCTTGATTTCCAAGTTCCACCTCTGTACAGATGGTGCACACACACAATTGTCAAATTAGGGGGAATAAAGTAAGGGGGAATAAAGTAACCTGAGTAAGGGTCACTACTTAACTAGTTAACTTCTTTTTATGGATCCAAGCACTACTCCTACTGTGTGATGAAGGGGTCAAGACCAGAAACATCACAAAACTAAAGCTCTGTACTGGTTTTCTTTAAGCTAGTCTCTCCTCTCCTATAGTATTAAAGACTCGAAACACAACAAAGTGATTTGTCACACATCTTTAATCACAGTACAGTAATGGAGTGTTTCTGCCTTTAATCAGTACTCTCCGTGTTGCCCTTTTGAAGGCAAACTAAATACCTGCAAGAAAGTCAAATGACACCGCATCGACAACATGATGGAGGTTTCTCTTTCAGTGTGTTTGCACAACTACTTGCACATGGTCTGAAACATTTTAACACGTTCTGGAGAATTGCAACTCTTTTCTAGACACGCTCCATCTAATTCACATCCCAGTGTTACTGGAGGCAGTTTGATTCTACAGCAATTTACCAGATCATTCTCAGCTAGGGACAGTAAGAGTAGAAGTTGTCATGCTTTAAAATAGCTCACGATGGCAGAGAACTGGATGTGCAGCACTTCATTTACTCAGACCCGTTTTTTCACTCGATGTCACAATCCCCATGAACTATGTATTACTGTGAAACTAAATCTATATCCACATTGTAGTTGTACCTGAAGGTCTCGCTGATGCAAGGGAGCACTGTGACCTACTGAAGGCTTTAATCAATTCACAATGAGCAATACCCAATAGGGAATCAAAAATCACACTTGAGGATCCTCTTGTCCTACATTTGCAAGGAGCAACAGCACAATCAGTCTAAACGGAAGACAAGCTAGACTGCCAGCCTAAACCAAGCAGCTACCAGTATCACACTAGATGCCTGCAAGTGTAGTCTGGTGGGATTCAGTTCTTAAAATAATACAGCTTTTTGAGCAGACAGAGCTTTAAACAGGCTGGGTGTATTTATTTTTCAAGCAGGACAAGAAAAATCCAATACATTTCTTGAATGTTTCATTATCAAACAACAGTTTCTATGTTTAAAAACTGCATTCATGCCTTCACTTTCATCATTAAATAATGCCACATTAGTTGCTCTGCTTAGTAATAATTGGTATGGAAATCAGAAGCTTGTTTAGGCAAAAGACTCAATTTCATTACAAAGGTGCTTAAAACATGTACCAGGGTCAAACAAGTGCAATGTACTAGAACACTGATCTAAAACTGATCATCACATTGTGATATTTGAGGGAACTGGTGTCAGATGTGCATAGGGATTAAGGTTATAACATGAAAATGATTGATGAGAAGTGCTGAACCTTTTAGTGAAATGAAATATTAGGTCAACAATACTTAGTGTTGTGGGGTTTGGGGATCTGAGAGGTGTGCTACTGGAGTACCTGTAAGTCAGTTCATGCTGCACATCAGCAGCCAGAAATACCTTTGTAACATACGTCATGGCAGAGCTGTAACAACAGCTTCACAGTTGACTTACTAGAGGCACTATCACAAATCGATGTAGGGCTCAGTGTTCCTTGCAGGGCAGAAATGGATGTCAGGGTCTTTGAAAGGGAAATCAACTGCCTAAGTCTTTCTAAATACTAATGCTTGCACTGGACATTTGAAAACAGAGGGGAAGAAAATAACTTGCGTTTGCATTGGATTTAACTAAAGAGGTTACAACTGCTAAATTAAGAAAAGGACTACATGAGCTTAGGGGAACCTCAGTGGCCACATGCCTTCCTACTGCCAAAAGTAAGTTCAACACGTTTCAAAGAACAAATGAACACGTTAGTGAAGACCACTTATTATGAAAATCACTTCATCTCCACCTGCTGCATGCTCTTCATCACTGTATGAGTTTAAAAATCACAGTCTGACTTGCTAGTAGCATGCCAGTTCTTAAAAAGGTTGAAAACGGATACAAGTTTCTTATTCTATCGTTCGTGAAGAGCAGAAAATACTCTTAAATCAGGTTGTGTGTCTGGCTCCACAACAGAGACAGCTGGGCCAGTGGGAGAAAGACTGCAGAGAAAGATCTGCCTCATCTTCTTGCCCATAAAAGAAACACTGTGAAGTATCGTAAGGGTCCCTGTACAAAGCAGCAAGCAGCTGTGCATCACCTTAGCACTGCAAGGGTGCTCATTCTGCCTTTCCTCAGACCCATCTACCAAACCAAAACAACAGCCAAAAAACAGGTCAGCTTTCTAATATCATCCCTAATATCCCTGGACCAGCAAGGGAGCCTGTGGGAGTAAGGGGAATGCAGGGTAATAACAGATTGTATAGCAATAACAAATTTGTTATGCAAATTTGGGGCACAGGAGAATTCTACAGAAAAACTCAGGTGAGGATGAGAAAGATACTGAAAAGGCATTCTTGAAGGTCCCACTTCTATACCTTGTACACGGAAATAGCAATTACTTGCCTGGCTCCTAGAACTTGCCATCGTGAGCGCCTAAGCCTAAATTTACCCAGTGTGCCCTAAGTTGCTGCAGTTACTTTTAAGTGCTTAAATCCTTTATGCATTTTTCCTCAGTCTTCACTACAACATGAAGCCTGACCACTTAAGCCCCAGGAAGCAGATTATGTGCTAGCCATTACACAAAAGCAAGGGATTATTTTGGAGTATTTTCTTGTCTGCATGCTGAATCAGAATGCTCCAGACTCATCATGGATAAATGCAGCCCTAGTCTTATTTCACCAGAGATCTTCCTGCCTATCAAGTATTACTTAGCCTTTGAAAAGATATAAATTCTATTCTATTACAGAGTTGTGGAATAAACCAGAAAAGAGCATCAGGAGTTTTAGGAGATACACAAACACACACAGAGACCAGGAGAAACAGTTGCAGCAGTTCTATAGATACATTTTACTTGTATGTCAGAAGAAGTAGATTAGTAGAGCTTTAGGGGCCTTTTTTGCCCTTCTCAAATGAAACTGCTCATACTAGCTGTATACTCACAGGTTTTCTGCAGCCATTCTATCTAGTTAGTCCTGGAAAAAAAATCATGAAGGCTTTAAACCAGACCCTGTGTTTTCAAATTGCTGTTTGAAGCAATAAAACTGAAAACTAAATTGTTGGACAGTGATACAAGTGTGGCTTTTCTGTTGGTTTCTCAAATGCACCTGAAGAAACCAGAACTTCATTTCTTAAAACAAAGTACGTTCAAGCCTTCTGGGTTATCTCTTGTACAGCTGCTATGTTTTATTTGAGGAACAGAAGAAATAACCATGACTTGAAATCTTGGCCCCGGAAAAGAACATGGCAAAATGCTGACAGACACTGATGAAGCAATAAACCAAGAGCCTTTTACTACAGAAAGTTGGAACATTTGATAATGTAATGTAGAAAATGTGAACAGCTCTCATGTGGGGATGCTGGAAGGCATAAAGAGGCACACAAAGAGAGGAAGTTGGAAAACTCTTGCATACAGAAGACACCTCATGCATGTTGCATACAAAATACAGCATTATGCCACATCTTTTCATATAAACTATGATATTTCTTCACACAAGGATACGAACTGAACCATTTCAGTTCCTCTCTCAATTCTAGTGTTACTTTCCTTATGAAAAAGGTAGCAATCCAAACAGAACATTCCCTGAGTTTGCACAGAAAATCAACAGTGCTGATTTTCATTTGGAAGAGTCTTCATAACTTCACTGTAACAAAAAAAAGTGGTTAAAAAAGCCACACAGAGTTTGCTACTGGTGTAGGTTTAGGCGGGTTTAGTACGTTGTGTTTGTATGTATGTAACTACACTGATGGTGTAATTATATTGTCATAAAGCAAGATCCCACAAAACTGTCTGTGATCCAATCCTGATTTGGGAGAATTGTTTTGTAATCCTTTTTCCAAACAGATCTCGCCAACTGGAACTCCATTTATGTTCCAGGGTAAAAACACAGCCAAAACATATGCAAAGTTATGAAGGCTTACTGCATGATGACAAGAGAATACTGATTTCACAACTGTCACACAGATCTGCGGACAGAGAGAGCTGGAATAATGGAAACAACTGTACATGGGTACAGAGGATAAAGGGAAAAATAAACCCCTTAAGTCAGCCACAGTCTTACTCTGCACCCTTCTGATTTTAGTTTGCAGGTGAAAAAGTTCCACCTGACTTGGAAGGAACCCTTTGAGGGTTTCCATCGTATACTTGTTGCAGAGATCTTCTCAAGTCCAACCCAAAAGAGGAAACAGTATTTATACTCTGCTTATTTCTAACAAGAATTCACCAACATTTGCCTATTTGGATTGAAAAATATAACTAGTTTACATAAATATTTTCAACATCCAAGAAAATGTACAAATCTAAAGTCAAACACATTTGGCTTGCCACAAGCCCTGTTTGCTAATGTCTTTAGAAAGGCTCAGTTTGAAAGGAAAGTAGTCATTTTCAATACAACCAGTATATTGGAAATGCCATCCCATTGTATGGAGACACCCACCATTCTTCTGTACTTCTAGAGAAGCCGAGTAATAACATTCCATGTATGCCTGCAAGCAACATATACCTTGTTTTGGTCCTGGATAGTTAATCTCCACTCCTACGTTTCGGAGCGGTCTTTCTAGAGCTCAGAGAAAGCATTGCACCTGAAGTATTCAGCAGCATCGTGGAAAACCGTCATTCAGTCCCCAAGGTTTTGGGCTGACTGTGTAAAAGTGGAAAACCAGGATGACACAGCTGATTTTGCACTTGTGAAGGCTCCTCCAACTGACTGACCTGCATTACAAAAAAAAAAGGTCAGTAGTGTAGTGTTATCGCTATTAAGCCACTAGAAAGAAATAGAGAAAAAACCCCACATAACCAGTCATTGAATTTGGGATTTAAAATCCAAGTCCAGAGTCTGTGTCTGAAAATATTCAAAGAACTTGAACATTGCAGGTCAGCACAAACGGCCTATGCTGCCCTTGCCAGACCTTAGGGTGAAAGGCACTCCTTCCCAGCCTGTACAACAGCAAAAAGAGTAGAAAGACTCCAATGGAATAAAATAGGAAGCTAAACATTTTTTGGTAAAACTACTGCAGAACAACTATCAGATTCTTCAGTGGGTGAACTCACATTACCTGGTACTGCATGACGATAATCCCCCTATGCTGGGCACTGGTGAGGCCGCACCTCGAATCCTGTGTTCAGTTCTGGGCCCCTCACTACAAGAGAGACATTTTGGTGCTGGAGCAGGGCCAGAGAAGGGCAATGGAGCTGGTGCAGGGCCTGGAGCCCAATGGTGATAAGGAACACCTGAGAGACCTGGGCGGGTTTACTCTGGAGAAGAGAAGGCTCGGGGGGACCTTATCGCTCTCAACATCTGCCTGGCAGGAGGATGGAGCCAGGAGGGAGCTGCTCTCTGCTCCCAAGGAACGAGGGATGGGACAAGAGGAAATGGCCTCAAGCTGCGCCAGGAGAGGTTTAGATGGAGAAGAGGAACAATTCCTTCCCCAAAGGGTGTTCACACATTGGAACAGGCTGCCCAGGGCAGTGCTGGAGTCACCATCCCTGGAAGTGTTCACACACCATGTAGACAAGGCCTTCAGTGCCATGGGTTAGTGGTGGCCTTGGCAGTGCTGGGGAACAGTTGGACTTTTATGATCTTGAAGGTCCTTTCCAACCTCATTGATTCTGTGGTTCTGTGACAATGTGATGTGGCTCCTGCTCAAGTGCAAGAAGTGCTTTTCCAGAGAATTACAGACTATTGCAAAACCTGCGGAAACTGACACAAGGTCTTCCTTTGATTTCAACCAGCTCTGAACAGTTTCAGTCGAAGTGATATAAAAATGAGAATAGCTCAGTACAGAAGGTGGTGATGCTGTCTATGCATTTCCAGGTTCCAGGAGAGCTTTTACCTGAACGTCTCTTTTCATACATTCATCTCCAGCCCACACCGGAAAAGGAATTTACACTTTGTTTGTCTAGCTGCTTCTCTTTCTGATATTCCACAGATATACAGAGCCTCAATCAGCAGCTTTACCCCTCAAAATGTTGCTCTGCTTTGTATATAATAAAGTACATCTGGGTTAAAACAAACCATAACTGAGATATAGGATGCTTCTTCAAAAAGATATGGCTTAGATGCAACCTGGTTGGAAACAAATGTCTTACCTACAGCTTTTCCTGTTTGAACAACATTTCGGCTAGTAGAAACCATCACATTCCCAATCTTCTTTCCACGTTCACTGTTTTGCACAGAGCTAAACAAGAGAGATACTGAACACTGTTAGCTGACTGACTTAGTACTTCCAGGTGTGAATAAAATACATAGTTAAAGTATATATATCAACACACACACTAATTTACATAGTGTATGTATAGCTTTATATATACATACATAAATATGATCAAGCCCGTAATTCCCGCATGCATCTTATCCACACAGATCAGTTAGGCAAGCTTCTCAGAGGAAGAAAAGATACAAAAGCCTTGTAATTGCAATGCAAGAAAAACAAAGCTCTATTGTGAAGTCCAACACAAAATAGTGCACTAGCACTGTTTTTCCTTATTTCAGTTCCATCTTTAGATGCGGTGTTTTACAGAACACTGAGTACAGTTTCATGTACATGCCCAATTTAAATCATTATTTTGTTTTAGTTCATCATAGCAACAGTAGATTATTAATATTTGATCACACTTTAAAAACTATAAAGAAATCCAAGTACTATATACTTACTGTGACAATCTTAACTTTACATCTGACACAGAGTACTGGCCCTGGAATGGGTGGCTAGAAGAGGAGGAAACCCCAAGAAAACGTTTAGGAATTTAGTTTTATAAATCAATTCATGTTACACAATTATTACTTGTACTCCTCCTTGTGGCTTACAATAAAACTAATAAAATCTCTTGTAGACACACTACTTTACAAAAGGCAAGGTCCCAGTCACAATTCAACTGTAGATTTCTTAGAATCATAGAATCATAGAATAGTTAGGGTTGGAAAGGACCTTAAGATCATCTAGTTCCAACCCCCAGTCCAGACATTAACGATCTTTTCACACTAAGGCACAGCATCTCCTTCTAACAAAACAGAGCAAATAAAAAAGATCCCTTAAGTAGACCAAGAGAGCTTTGCAGGTCTGAAGAAAAGCCTTCTTCAGCCTAGAGCAGCTGACAGCGCAAAAGCGAACAAAACTCCCTGCAGTACAATAACAACCCATTGTAAACAAAACACATGCACAGCCAACAGTGTCGCCAAGCCTGGCATCATCTAATCTTTGAGTGAAAATATACATAAACCAATCCAAAGTGCAGAAGATGCAACACAAAACAGGCAGTTCCCCTCCATCCCCATTAATGACCACCCTGGACACAGCTATTCCCTGGACACATGGAAGCAATTAATGAAAAGCAGAACCATCTGAGCACAATTCCTGAGGAATGACAAACTTTCTATAGCTGTGGACAGCCAACAACCAACTTGAACAACTTTCACTTCTGAGTCAGCATGTATTTTTCTTCCTAAAACTATAGCTCAGAATTAAAGCAAAAAGTATTGAAGGAAGTATTGATTCAATGTGCTTTATAGCAGGAACAAGGGAACACTGTATTTCTACAGAATGGTGTGCCTGACTAGGAGCAATCCATGGTAAATGCTTAAAGAAAAAAAATTATGCTTTCCTTACCTAGAATTTACCTCTGCAAGAGCTGGATGCTTGTTGCTATTCCATACTCTGTAGTTGTGGGTATTTTTCCAGGCTGCTACAAACACCGTTCCAAAGTCTGACAAAGTCTTTTCGTTGTCTGATAGATTAAAAAGAAGATGAGAATTTGCAGCAATTCATTAGAGACCTAATACAAGACATAGCACATTCTTTCTTGTAAGGAAACATTAAAGTTTTCCAGGCTCTTATCAAATCAAAGACAAGTAAAACTCTAGCACTAAGAACCAGGCACTTAAATAATGTTTTATTAGTTTCATTTTAAATTGTTCCAAACATACAACGCCAGGAGATAAGGAAAACAATTATTTTAGAGCAAAGTTAGTATGAAAACCCTGGCACTTCATATCAATCAGGTAATCATCTGAAAATGCTGTCAGACGGGAACTGAGCATCTTCTGGACTTGACAAATCAAGCCTCAATCCCATGTTTTCTCACACACACCACAGAAAAAAAATGTGAATTAGTTATTTGATATGAATATAGAATAATTGTGACGAGAATGAAGTGAACAGGGTCAGTGCTGGGCAAACTAAACATTTTCCACAAATAAAACACGGACTCTTTTAGTTATATTCATGCACAAAAAGTTGGAACATTGAGATTTCTGAGTTAAGACAAAAAATTGAGCTCCAGAAAACACACACACCTCTAGATGACACTTTCCACTTATGTGACTCCCTGCTTGCGACTATAGCAGGAAGGGAAAAGAGAGGGAATAGCCTTGGAAAACTTCCTGAAGACAGCCTCTTAACTTTATGTCTCCAAATCCAATTAGTTCCCCAAAATTAACCTCAGGCTGCAATAGTGTCAAGACACCCAAGTTTGTAAAAGTCTCATCATATATGGGGTTTCAGGTATTTCTACTTATGAGGAAAGCTTAATTAAATCAAGGAGACAGACAGAGAAGAAAGAAGACAAACAAGAAAGTGTCTGTCAGGCTGTAGAGTGAGAATTAGTAACAAGCTTGTCAAGGAATAAAAAGGATAGCCAAGGTCAACCAAAAAAGCAGCCTGAAGTGAAATGTGAGGCAGAGAAAGATCCAATGACAGCCTACACATTTAATGCAACAGTACAAATGTTTATTACACCCACCCTTATCTCAGTCCCTAGACAAGGTGTCTGTTCTACCTGGTTGCAGCACAGCAGCAAGCAGTGCATGAAGATAAGCACTGAACTGAGCCCTGATCCACTCATCACCTCCTTCCCATCCAGTGCCATCAAGGAAAACATCGTCTCTGTTCTCAGTTACATGCTTCACCAAGTAATCTGCAAATCTCAGGTCAGCAGTTGTTGGGTTCAGGATCTTACGGAGTTCTGGATCATGGATTTGTACATGAGCATCTTCTATCTGAAATAGTTCCAATGGTAAACATTCATCTAAATAAAATTACTTATACATATATATTGCTACCTAAATCTAAACTTACAGTCCCCTCAAATATCAAGAAGAAGCAAACAGCCAAAGAAACAAAGAATTAACTGTTCTCAGAAAGTCAGATACTGCTCTGATAAAACCAAAACCTAATAATCTCCCTGGTACATAGTAAAAGCTGCTTATTTGACAGGATCTGGCAGGGGAAGTTTGGTGCTCACATACATTCTCCTAGAGGCTCTTTGATTATCACTTCAATTTATTAAGTTGGTTACCTATATGTAGCTATCTTAGGTTACCAAATGCTGATTATGTAGCTGCATCCATTTGCTAGAACTGATTAGATGCTGATGTTTTCTGACTAGATATTGATGCTAGAACTGATGTTTTCTTAGATACTGGGTTTTTTTAACCTCTTGGCTTGACTCGGAAGTCAACAGCAATGTGCTTTATTACCCAACTGTAGCTGTTTCTCAGCTGCAAGCACTTATTTTTGAAGACCTTACTACAAAGTGATGAAAAAAGCTCACAACAAGAGAAGTTAAAATTACATCAGCAACAAAACAAAACTCTAAGTGCCCTGCAAATTCAAATATTGGATATAAAACTATACAGAAAACCATGCAGTAGTTTTGCACAGCTTACCTAACCCTATCCTAACAGATGATGCCAATTTAATAAGCTTCTGCATTTTAAGAATTTATTTCAAAAGGAAATAATTCAGAATTTGGGCATGAATGTGAAACTTTAAAGTTGTATTTAAAATGCAACCTCTGTTTCCTCCTCCCCAGTTCAAGAAGCTCAAAGGCAAAGACTCATACTTCCACAATCGCATCACTCAGATGCTTCTGCTGACGGAACAGGATATTGGTGGCTCCCGCAACGAAGCCGCGCACTGTTACATCTGACAGGAGGTGATGCTGCTGCAGTGCCATGTAGGGCAAACAGAGGTACCCCTAAAGGAACAGACATGTTTAGAGGATTAACATACGGTCAAACAAATTAGAATTGTCTATTATCAGAGTTTTTCCCTAACAAAATCAGCACATTCCATCCAGAATGAACCTTAGTTATTACAATTTCAGCCACGATTATCTATTGTTTAACTGGTATCCTACATTCCAGTTGCAAAAGACCCCAGCAACCAAATATTTTGCCTTTGTAAAAAGGCTTTGATGTAAATCATTGAGAGACCATCAAGCAGCAGCTGTAGGAATTGTAATTTTCTTTTCAATATAGGCTCAACATATCCCTGAAATCTAATTCCAGCTGTTCAGTTGCATAAAACACAAAGCAATTTACTGGTAGGAACCCTGAAGGGCTAACACATACCAGGCAGAAAAAAGAGCACGTGCACTTCATCACACAGTATGCGGTAATGGGAAACATATGGAAGAAAGGAGCACAGCTATTCCCTTTTGTTAGATTAGACACAGGGACGGCTTCCCAGATGACAAGGCCTTATCGGCTGAGAATAAATAGCCAGTGCCAAAGGAACAACAGTGCTTTGAGAGGAATCACCAACTTAAGTGGAAATCTTTCCCAAAATACAGCTTGGGAAGCTGGCAAAGGAAGGTTTAATTACAGGATACTCAAGTAGCAAAGTCATGGAAATCTTTTGCTATTTAAGTATCAAGTGTCAGTTCCCAAATTCACAACTACTCTTATTTCTGTGAATGTGTTCCATTCTTTTTAAGGAGTGCAACTGAAGTAACTATCAGAACTTAAAGAACTGATACCAAAGAAACAAGTATCACAACCTATTTTAGTTTATGCTCAGGTGTACTTGGATAAGGAATTAGGCCATCTGGCAAAATCTCCTCCCACTTTCATTAGTCAGATTTATTAGTCTTTTCATGGCATTGCATAAAAAAAACACTGATATGAGAGCTCTAAAAGAGATTTAAACTTTGCAGCAAGTTTATAGTGGTTAAACTATAACTTCAAATGACATTTTTCTGATAACTTAAAGAGATGTAAAGCCTTTTCTGCTTTAATTACACTGGATGAATTCAAATGAAAAGTGCCATTGTGGAACAGAAGGTAAACACGTAGAAACTGTCCATTTCCTTAAAATTGTTTATTTTTCCACTTTATGGGCTTAGTAGCAAACTAAGTTTGCACTCATAGGCCTCCTTATCAATCATTTTCTTCTTCCTTTCAATCTAGTATTTCCAATAGAACTACACTAAATATAATTTACAGGCTATCCTTTTCATTAGACAGACCATATGGACAAACACCAGACTGCAGATCTTGGTTGAAAAAGCATTTCTAACAGTGACGTGAGGCAATACAGGGCAATGACATTTGAGCTGCTCCCATGAGCCCACACAGACTGCTATTTCCAGTGCAAGTTACTGACAGGAGCTCACAGATCCATCTAATAAAACATTCTGTAAGTAAATGGAAATAAAGGAAGAAATACCACTTTGAACCTCATCAGCTTGAGGAAATCAATCTGAATCTTCTTCTTTCTGGGCAAATGTTCCTCTAAAAGATAATTAAATTAAAACCAAAACTTTTTTACTAACAAAAATATCTTTAACAGGGATGCACTTTCCTGGGAGGGAGGGGAGAGGTTATGGGAAACCAGCCCTAGTAAATGTATTGCTTGTTATCTGACAATGCTCAGAGTCCTTAGAGAGACACTTGAGTACCTGGAGCTCAGTCAGGCACCAGCACAAGCTTAAACTTCAGTGGCTCTGCATCACGCACAGGGAAAGAGCCAGACAACTGGGAGTTACCATGTAAAAAGGAATGAAATTAGATACATATGCTGCATCCCACAGTGGAGTTACAGGTTACCATCATGTAGAATTGAAATAAGTATACATATGAAAGACAAGTGTGTGCATGTACGTGCACACCCCCCTCTCAGATGTGCACTCACACTTTCCACCTGCCTAGGAACACAGTCACTTGCCAGAGACTGTACTTACATGTTTTGTAGTACCCTACTGTCCACCTGGAGTTGGGTAACCAAAATTATTAGCCACTTCTGAAAAACAGATGTCTTTATGAGTTACCAGGTATCATAAACAACATGTTTACCTTTGTAAAAATAGCCAAGGGCATACCATACTGGTCCTCTTCCAACCCAGAAATCAGTCCTGGAACAAGCACCGCTTGTCCTGTATTTGCTTGGGGCTGCACAGTGATTGGAAGGCTTTCTGAGCTCAGAAGATTTTCAGCCTGTTCTGATGCTGTATTTTCATGTTCTCCTTCTTTCATATTAGACTCCTCCAAAATGCTTGGATCTAAGGTCTCCCAGTCACTTTCAGAGGATGCTGGAGAAGCACGAGAGGGAACTTTCAAGCGCTGCACAGCACTATTGGAGGACTGAGCTCCATTGCAAGTCTTCTCTGATGGAGAGAAAGGCATACTTCTCTTCTGACCTTCCAGTGAAAGGTTTTCTGCCACCTTTCTACTTCGCTTTCCCATTCCTAAAGTTGTATCTGAAGTATCAGCAGTGGAAACAGAGTCACCTAAATGTGGTGTATTTTCCTGCAAGCCAGCATCCTCTGATACGCTGTTTCTTGGTCTATAGTGTGAGCAGTCAGTAAGACCATGTTCAATCATCCCTGGAAAGTGATAGCACACATGAATATCAGCATCTCAATAGAAATATAAGTGACTCTGAATAAAGAAAATGAACAAAGTGCTTTGGTGTACATAGTGGAAATCAAGTTTTTTAAAACACTACTTTTGAGGGAAGGTGTTAAAACCCCACAAAACTAAACCAAAACCAAACCCCACTCTCCTAAACAATCTTCCCCAACTTTTTTGCTTTAAGGAGACTGGTCAGAAGCTAGGAATTAGCAAGGTTAGGGGTTTTGGCTTTGTTTGTTGTTTGTTTGAACTCACCAGGAACATGTGACTTATTCAGGGTCCCATTTATGTTACCCACTGGCAATACAGAAGATCCAGTGGCTCCAATAAAGCACAAGAAATAACCCATAGTGTGTAAATAGTAAGAATTAGGGTATGTGTACACACATAAAAGTCATCTGTTTTTCAGGCAACATACCAACATGACTCTATTGTCACCTGTGTTGTTTGCCATATGAAACTGCCAGTCCCAGTTATAACCAGAAAGCATATAAAAAAAGAAGTCCAAACTTCTCTTCTTACCAGGAAAGAGCGACAGGACAGTCATCAGAGCTCCCACTAGTCTATTGACTGGAGAGATATAAAACAGCACCTAGTGGCAGAAGGGAGAGGGGTGGGAAGAGAAAAGGAGAATTAGGGAGGAGAGAATGAGAACAATAAAACTACACTCAAGCATGACAAAGATACATAGAACACACGCAAACTATTCAAGGCATTGCTTTTTATGTTATTTTAGAGAGTCTGCTTACCAACAAAAGCTCTTACAGCAGTTCAAATATTTAAATGTCTATTATACCCTTATATTTTATTTGTAATATATATATGTTGCATATATACACCCATGTGTAATAGATACTTGTCAATCATTTGGATTTTACTGTCAGTTGTTCAGGCTTTTTCCCCCCAGATTGACACAGTTACTGAATAACTGACAGGAAAAAGTTGTTCCTGGCACACCGCATAAATTCTTATCCATGTGTAGTACATTATAATGTCTGTTATAAATCAAAGAGGCCAAATAATCTCCATTCCAGAATTCTGACAAAAACCTATGCAAAACCATCTCTTCTAAGAAAATAAATTAAAGCTATGCAGATAAATGAAAACAAGGATAAATGCAGCATGCATTTATTAACAGTGTCTTCCTCTGATTAAACACAAGATTTTGTGGAAACAGAAAACATGACTGATATTAGCTTTGGTAAAGCACTTAAGGCATAACATGGGAATAGAGAATCTCCTTAATTAAATCAGAGAGACTGTGATTAGCGAATTAGTTAGGAATTCAAAAGGAAGGGTGTCAAAGGCTAGCAATGAAAGAAGAACCACAAGGCAGACTGAATATTACTACTGAAGCTCCTCCAAGACAGGCAAGCGTTACAAGGAATCAACCAGACAAAGGAATGCAGAATGACCTAACTTAATGACTTTGCAAGCCAGTTTAATAGGTTTATGATGAAATTAAAAGTGCAAATTTGTAGACTTACTAGAAGACTTCTGCTGTCAGCTAAGAAAACACTTTGATGTGACTGATGAACTCATGTTTCACTAGTATTTGCAGGTCTACAAGCTAGTGAATTGATGGAACCAAAAGAAAAACCTATAGAGATCTAACACATACCAAATGATATTTAATAGTACCTCAGCTAGGAACAGATTATGTGTATTATCTTGCACAAATTTTCTTTTTTCTAGGTTCAAGATAGGCGAATTCAATTGCTACAGCCACAGAGAAAGCATGATGAGAACAAGCAGCTAATCTGACGACAGCATTTCAGCTGACTCCAATAGGAATCAAAAAAGCCAAACTTCTTCTAGGATGCTGCTTTCTAATGCACGTATGAAAGATGCAGGGCCCAACAGCAGTGAACTACAACAGAAACCCTGCAATACCTCTAGAGATTTAGATTCCCAGATAACATGTATTCCTAGCCAAGCTTATTTTTAAGCCTACAGAAATAATTAAGTCTGTAAGTACCATCTTGCTTACAAGAAATCTATGCCACCCTGTTTTCACTGGGTATACTGCTTAGTTAAGCCGAGTACTTTTCTATATTGGTTCCATTAAGCCCCTCTGCCATCTCTCTGTCTATATATGTGCACACTTCCTGACCCCTCACAGCCTCATTATATGTCCTACAACATCTACATCAGCAAACTGGGTGGTCCTGGCAGCAGAAAATCCAATGATCACCATCTGGAAGTAGTCTTCCAGCCTAACGACAGCCAAGAGGTGAAAAACCAGTTCTTTAGCCTGTAGAAAGGCATCAACCAAATTGCTAAGGATTAAAGCAAATTGGTCTGTGGCATTCAGGCACTTTGCAGCTCAAGGAAAACTGGCATTACTAGTGGCTTCTTGGAGATTATGTTAAAGGTCTTTGAACATAAGATTCCTTCTGTTATTCTGGAACCTTAATATGTGCCAGAAAACAGGCAGTGTCAGAAAACCTAAACTCTTCCTTTTGAAAATGCAAGCATTGTGTTCCTGTTGGAAAAACCAAAGCAACCTGCAGGTTCATTCAATAAGTATCCAGTTATTTTAAAAACTATTTCATATGTTTGAGTCAAATGAACATGCTTGGGAAACCCTTCCTCTTCCTGTGCATTTATGTCTTGTGGTTTGAGCAGCTTCAGAGAAGAACTGTAGCTCAAGAAAGCATTTTGTTTCTTTATGTCCAGATACTGAACTGAGATGGTGAAATGTTATTATAAGTTTTCAAACAGATCCGTGGAGATAAGTTACAAAATCCTACTGGAAAATATTCTTTCCATTTATGGTTTAAAAAACCACTGCAGACTTGGGTTCTTCTGGGGAAAAAGCTTGCATATTGAGTCTTGATTACATACATATTTCCATGTGCATGCCTACTATGATATAACCGTAATTTCTCAAGTATACCTTTTGCCTAGCCTTTCATATCTAGCGGTCTTCAGCATACAGCTCTTAAATGCATTAACTGTGTGGAGACCTCATAGCAGCCTTCCAGTATCTGAAGGGGACCTATAAGGATGCTGGGGAGGGACTCTTCATTAGGGACTGTAG
>JANHGB010009772.1:0-23545 GCA_026283785.1 Coracopsis vasa | reverse complement strand
GAGCAGAAAGCATTAAGAAAGCAATTTAAAAAACATAATGCTCAGGAAGCACCTAATTTTACTACCAGCTGGGTGTTATATTAATTGTGTGCAAGCTGAACGTGGCACGAGATGGAAAAGTCAGGCTTTAAAGTGTGTGTGTGCTGTTCTAAGAGCAATTCTATTTCTTGGTTGAATGCAAGGAGCGTATCTCATGGAAAGCATCAGGTGATCAGCAGGATGATATCATGATGGATTAGCCCAGCACATACTTGCCTGCTCAGACGTCAGGAGCAGGTTATAACTCTCTCCAACGCTGAGCTATGAGCGTGTGTTACCGTCGGTGTGTAAGGAGAGGTTGATGTTGGGAGCGGGAAGGATGAGCCTGAGGATGGGCAGAGCGATGATTCACTTGTCTCAGCAGACACATATGAGTGAAATCTTGAATGCCGCAGAGGCTGGGTAAGTGTTACCACTCCCATTTTCTCACTAGGTAAACTGAGGTCAGAGATGCTTTTTGACTTGCCCAAGGTCATGCATGAATTAGTGGCAGAGCCAGAAACAAGACCTGAAAGACCCCGCTTCCTTTCATTGCCGCAGCGTTTTCAATTGCAGATGCAGAAACATTGCAGGCCTGTTGTTCAAAAAGAACCCATTACCATCTGCAGGGCTTGTATCAACCTCAAGAGAGATCAAATAGCCCCGTGGTGAAAAGGCATCCAAGAACAGCTGCCTGCCTGCTAACTGGTTTTTAGGCTGTGATTTCTTCAGTAGCAGTGGTTCCCACTGAACGCCCTTAATTTAGATTGATGGAACCACTCTGCAAAGCAAGAAACTTTCACTTACAGATATGCAACTCCTAAACTTGTTCAAAACAGCCAGAAATGTTATTTATACCAAATTGAAAGCTGACAGCTGTTAAAGCCCCTCCCTGCCTGCTCCTTCCATCTCTTTTCTTTTGGTTTTTCTCTGTTTCTGGTCAGGATCTTGTTTTGGAAATACCCCAGATTGTAATAGTTTTACTTGTACTGAATTACTTGGCTTTGTTCATCTACTGATGAAGTGCCAGCTCCGAAGGACTGCCAGATGCAAGCTGGCATCTTAAAGCACTGAAGAGAACTTTCCTGACTTCATGTGAGTGTTCTGAACTAACAGCAGGTCTCTGCCTAAGTGAGCATACAGTGGGAAGGTGCACGGAAGGGCATCCATCAGAACCCAGGGAGGAGGCTGCAGCCTCAGCTGAACCTGGCCAAGTGGCTGAGCAAAGGAGCAGCAGCAAAATTCCAGGGGAACCCAACCTCTTCATAGAATCATAGAATAATTAGGGTTGGAAAGGACCTTAAGATCATCCTGCTCATGGCTTCCATTTGGGGTGATTTGGGTTCTCAAGCAAGTCTGTCCACCATGTAAAGCAGCAATGCAGCCTGGGGATGGGGGAAAATCCAACCACCATCTACTCAGCACTTCATCCTGCTCCAGATACTTGCCTCCTGGCTGGTTTGAAGCCCAAACTCAGGTTAGTTCAATTCTCAGGTTGAGATTCACTGCAAAGATCTGAGTCTTGATAAGCCTTGATGAACGTTTTAACTAACTTGGCCCAAACTCCAGGTTCATAAGAGAGCACAGATCCAGGCACTTTCATGTGGTCTGAGGTTTTGTAAAGAAAGGTTCATCTGGCTCTTGAGTTGCCTTTGGGTTTGGCTGTGCTTCCTGGGTCACTGCAGCCTGTGAGGGCTGATGTGGGCTGGGTTGTCATTGTCACAGCTGGGGAGAGACCAGCCTTTGTCATTGCAAAGCGTAGAGAAGCGAGAAAATAGTGGGCTACCGATATGATTAACGCTTTGCATGGCAATCTGCTGCAAGTCCTGCCAGAAATGTAATCCTGCGATGGCCTTCTACAAACAAACCACATCTCTACAACAACAGGATTTAAACAAGCAGATCATTTTCTTGGTTTCAAATGATTTTAACAGTCTAACTCACATCTTAGTACCACTATGATCTATTCAATTATTACTTCGAAAACTAAACACCATTGTTTTCTCTGTTTTCCTCTGCACAGATTTCAGGGTGCAGGTGCAATATCTTAGCAAGGAAGAAGGAATTCTTTTCCTGGATAAACATGATGGACAGCAAGTAAAAGAACTCCTGGTGAGGGAAGTCCTTTGGGTACTGTGCATGCCACTATACTGGCACACCAGCTCGGCCAAAGTCTGGCTGAGCAGATCAGACTACAAAGGGCTGTGTTTTTGAGGGACTTCTTTCTTGCAGAATATACAAGAAGCCTTTCTAGGAGCGATCACTTAACTCCTGTAATCTCACACAGCAGACCTATAAAGTAGATTAAGAAAAAGTAATAATCTAAAGTTAAAAAACACAGTGCTTTGGCTCATTTATTTTATATATTAAGGGGAACGGTGACCTTCAAGATCTCTTTTTTTCCCTAGTATTCATGCTGATGAATAGAATGTATTCTGACTTTAAATGAAACAGAGTGCTTTGAGAAGACAGAAAATTAGCAACATATGGACCAAAGGACCCAAAGAGATGAGAAAAAAGGAAGCGAAAGAAAATGACTGAAGGAAAGTTTCAGATGCTGCTGTGATCCTGCAGCAGAGTATTTTTATGCTACTGCTACTAGGGGACACCAGGCGCCCTTTGGACATCCCCTTTGCATCACACATGAAGCCTTTCTGTGTGCAATGTAGAGCAGAAATCACCCTTCACTGCAAATGCTCCTTGCCCAACCAGACCAGTGGATGACACAGAGGAAAAGGACAGCAGGATCTTACAAACAGGGTTATTTTTCTCCTCCCTGTCCCCTCGCTGCTGTGAACCAGAGATGCTCTACACTGTAAGGTACTTTCTTCCCTGCCAGACTCCCAGGCAGCCTCGGAGTCCTTTGATTTCAGTCCCTGGTCCTTACCCTCAGGTAAGTGTCACTTGGCAGGACTCAGACACAAGCAGACCATCACCAGCAATGTTCACAGTTGTTTTTTCCACCTCCTCATGTGCTCTACCCTGTCCATCACACACCTGCAAACTGCACCAGAGGCAGGGCTTTCATTGGCCTCACCATTGCACTGACACACGCATGTTCTCCTTTGAATGAAATAAAATCAATCACAACAAACCCATCATGTTACCATTTATATTCCTATCATAACTTTTCCATGGTTTTTTTTGGGAAGGGGGGGAATTTCCTTGTTTTTCTCTGAAGTATGTCTGAAATGTTCTATTTCTAAAGGAGGAGGGAATGCACTTGGTAAGGGGTGAGTGGTTAAAAATAGCTTATGCAAGCATTAATTACCTGAGTCTTTTTGATGGCTGGGAATCTTCATCAAATCAGGAATAAACTAAAGCAGGGGTCGAATATCAAGCTGTTCACAGCAAACTCTGTGTAATCATTTAAGTATCTTATTAATTGAGTCAATGTTCTTAATTAAATCTTAATTTTAAGACTCCCATTTTAATTAAGGTCTGCAGCAAGCCAACCAGAGCAAGGAACTTGGAGTTAAGGCTCCCAGCTTCACCCCTAACTTGTACAGCAATAGGACAAGGGGTGACGGGTTCAAACTGAAGCAGGGGAAGTTCAGGTTGGATATAAGGAAGAAGTTCTTTACTGTGAGGGTGCTGAGGCACTGGCCCAGGGTGCCCAGAGAAGTGGTAAATTCCTCACCCTTGGCAGTGTTCAAAGCCAGGTTGGACAGAGCCTTGGGTGACATGGTCTAGTGTGAAGTGTCCCTGCCCATGGCAGGGGGTTGGAACTGAATGGTTTTAAGGTCCTTTCCAACCCAAACCATTCTGTGATTCTATATGTGTTTAGAGAGGCCATGTGCTGGTATACCTCCAGTGGAGGGGGAATTAGAGCAAAGCTGACCTGGCCATGTCTGTCAATTGAGTGACATGGGGAAGTGCCACATTTATACATTACACAGGCAGCTCTGAGAGACAAAGTGATGGTTTTTTCCCAAGTGAAACCAAATCTGGGTAAAATTAACATTCTCTCCCGCTAGTACATTTAGTCCAGATCCAAGTCTGCTTAGTTTTTCCATTCTGTCTCTGCCATTTTAGCTCATTTGTCTCTCAGCCGAAAAAAAGAAGAGAAGAAAAAGCACTCTGCTGTTGCACAAAAACCGTTCTGTGCTCCCCATGAATCTGTGTATCCTCTGCACACCCTATAATATATATTACATGGCCATACTTAGGTATTTGCACAGACCTGCTATCACTTTGCTTTACTCCCCTCATATTTTGGAGCGTCTAGTGAAAAATTCCTTTGGGCTTTGCTTCTCCTCTTGGCCATTGAGAGACTTGGCTTTTGCATGGGATGCACAAATAGTTCTCAAAAAGCTTTTATACAAATGCTGCTGCTTCTTTCCAGAGCAGCATGGGCTTAAATCAGCCGAGTGTTAAAAGCAATAAAGTAAATAGGAGGCTTGTGACTGAAATACTCTATCCAACAGCTCTTGCAGTAATAACGTAAACCCCTTTTGGCATTAGCCATGGCCTGCTTTGGGGAGAGACAGGAGAGAAATTAAGCCCCTATGGGCTCTGGCTTCTCAGCTAGGTTTGCTTGCTAAGGTTCCGCTTTGTGTGGGGTTGTTGATGGTCCATGGATTATGGAAATCCTTTAGGAAATGGGCTCTCTGAGCAGCCCCACGTCTCTGGCATTATTCAAAGAGGAAGTCAAAGTCCTAGGATGGGGTTTGAAATGATGGATGCCAGGGCCAGTCAAACACAAACTCCTCCAGAATTTGGTGGGACAGATCATGGATTGAACATCACTGGCTCTTATAGAATGAGAACTTATTTGTCAGTGTTTACCTGGTCAAAACTACAGCCACCTCCACCTGCCTTCCGGTGCATAGAAGAAAGCTCACCTCAGCTCCTTATCCAAACTTCCCCAGATGTCCATGCTCAGGATAGAAAGAGTGAAGGAAACAGTTCCCAGAGATCACATTTTGCCCTCAGACCAGCACTATCCAGGATGAAGGCTCAGTGCTCCTGATCTCAGCAGGCCTCAGCAGGAATATACCTGCAGCTTGAGGACATCAGGCCAGCAACCTGACCACAAAACAGCATCCTGAGCCTTGTGCTGTCCTCTCCTTCTGTCTCAGCAATGGTAACCTTCAAGCCTCTCCCAGGGTGCCTTTATAAGACTCATTTGCAGGCAGCCTGAGATGTTAATGGTCTGTCAACTCATCCCACAGTCCAGTTTAAGTAACCTCATACAGCAGAACTGCAGCTGATGGCCATGATTTTCCTATATATATCCTATATGCGTATATATATATATTTATATTTGTAACCAGAGCACCGTTCTTTGCACTCTACCTGTTCCCCATCAGTTTCTCCTCTGCCTGTTAGGTCTTCCCTTGTGGGCCAGCATGGCTTAGAGAGAGCAAGCATCCAAGCCCAATTGTGCTCTCATCTGACTGAGGCTCCCGTGCCATAAATACCCACTGCAAACACTCATCTCCACATCAGGCTTTCCCAGCTTCCCCCCGAGCCTCTCTGCTCCACGCTGTGCAGCACATGGAGCATGTAGCCCTAAGAGCAAAGTCCTCAGGTAATGATTTTTGGGGTCAGATAAATGCTGCCCTTTGCTTCCCCAGCGGGCATCAAGAGGAGCCCCACTGCCGATAGCGGGACCGATGCGCACCAAGCACCAGCCAGCATGTGCCAGCCATGGATTTGAAGTGACATCATGAGTTCCTGTGGGTTTTCTTCCAAATGGATCTTTCCAAATTCCCTCTTGTGGTTCCTTCCACTGATTTTACTTGAAGAGATAAGGCTGGGTTTGGCGAGCAGCCAGCTCAACTGTTGACGGAGCTGTACAGTTCAGCTCCGAGCTGCGGGACTCTTCCTCCAGAATAAAGGGTCCTTTTCAGCTTAGAGACACAAATACATGAATAAAGGCATATTTCATGCGTGATGTCTAAGTACATCAATCAGATAACTGGAACTGGTGTGCGTGTGGAGAGATTTCTGACGTAATACAACTTGTACAAAGAAGAAAGGCGCTTTCATTAATCCGGTGCTTGGAATGTCACTTGTGCACCAACAAGTGATTCAGTAAGAACTTGGAAAAACAAATGAAGCCGTCATTTTCAAATATGCAGGAGCCTCCCAAATTACAAAAGGGAGTGAGCACACAGGATTCACAAATGGAGACTCCCACATCCCACTGGGGTCTAGAGAAATAAGTGGAAAACACGGAGCAGGTATGCATGAACTATGCTGATGTGTCACAGTGTTCTCTCTTTTGGGGGGAAGGAGGAAGTCACTGCAACAAATAAGAACCTGAGGATTGGAGTTTGCAGCAATCATCATGCAAATTGTCTTTTGTAGTGTGAGTACAGACAGCACTGGCTGACTCCTGCCAAGATTAAGAGTCTCCTCCATTCAGATCCAGTGTCCTGTTGAGATTTCCAGCTCATCTGTTATGTGAAGACGGATGCTTCCATCATGTCCTTGTAGCCTCAAGAACAAACAAGAATCAAAATTCATTGTGACAAACACAAATCCTAGCGGTGGATTCACACTGCAAAATTGAGTCCTGAGTGTAGCTTTAAATACCCCAAAGTCTGGTAAGTTTGGATTTGCTAAAAAGCATTAAAATTAAATGAAAGGTTTTATTTGACCCAAAGAAAGGAAATGAAATTTAGGCGGAAATTCCATCATCAAAAATTCCTGCACCGTGTCTCAGGGTTTGGCACTTCCAGAATGGCAAATACAGTTTTGTGTTCTTTGGACATTTCCACTGCATCTTAAGTACCTTTTGTGTAGGCACAAGGTGATGGGTTAATAGTGTTATTTCTTCTTTAACTGAGAAACATTTTCTTGTCTTGGAAAATGAAAGGCAGGCTCTTGAGATTACTTCCATGTCTATTTTCCTTATTTATCACAGGTATTTATAAGGTGCCTTTCAAATGGGCATCCAAGTGCCAGTTTTTTTCTCATGGTATGTTCTTTTTATTTCTTTCTCTACAAAAAGCTAATTTCATACCAAGAAAATGAAGTTTTCATTCTAAAAAGTATCAAAAGAATTGTTATAAAATAGGAGGATACATCTCTCCAGGGATAACACAAAAACTGTACCTACTTGACAGCTCTTATGGCCTATTCCAGCAGTCTCTTAAATGTGGTCTTGCACCACTGATGACCCATAGCATATTTGCTGGAGCTCCACAGAGACCTTGGCTTTCTTCTTTGTTTTCAGCTCCTAAACTCTATAAAGAAACAGCTCAAAACTACACATTATTCTTTCCTAATGCAACTTCCCCTCTCTGGCAGCTGCTGCCCTTGACAGAGGGGAGTCCATTGGTTCTGGTGGGGCAGTAAGGCAGCCTGTACAGCTGCCAAAAGGGAAGGGGGCAAGAAAACTAGAACTTTAAATCTAAGGAGGTAACTGGGAGTAATAGAAGATTCCCCCCTCCCCAGATAGGCTGCTGACAGCACAGATGGATGCTGTTGTCTTGTTGAAGCCTGGTACCATCAGCTCTTGCAAGTGCCCATGCCAGCCTGGTGAAGGGAACACAACAGGCACATTGGAGATGAGCTCAGTGAACCGTCCCATTGAAATGTGGCATTGTCACACAAGCTGCAGAAGAAACTTTTGGGCTCCTTGCCTGTTTTGGAAAGTAGAGTCAGAAAATGTGCCTCCAACCACCCAAAACATCCTGGATGCTCTTAGTGCTGGATCACACTTGCATATGCAGTAGCAGCAACAGATGCAAGTATCAAGATAAAAGAGGGCAGTTAGTAAAGGGTTAATTTCCCAAACACCAGCATAGAAGATAATAGCTCTGTGTTAATGACAGTGCTACGATAGCAACTGATAACAGTGAAACCAGTGATCAAAAAACATGCCGGTGCTGTGGGGTGAATAAACTTGATTTTAGTGATTGCATCTCACATGTTGATAATGTTTCACTGACTTTTATGCCATTAAAAGAGGAGCTGAGGAAAGTGGAGTTTACATCTTTATTGCAGCCTTTTCACAGGGAGGACAGGGGCTCTCAAGTCTGGCCATGGCCGGAATTTGAGCTCAGTATCACCAGCCACCAGTGTCTGTGCATATGGGATTGGGTGGTGATGGAGGAGCAGCTTTGGTGCTTCAACCTCACATCTCCCTCCAGCTCTGGTTTTGATCAGCTCCTCCGTAAAGCACCATGTTTCCAGCCAAGACACTCATATATGAAGCTTTAGCTCAAACCCTGTATGGTATTTATATGGCTTTTATAAACAACTTTATGCAGTCCTGGAAGCAGGCTCTCCACCAGCCGTAAGGTGACAGTCCTCTGATGGCTGGGAATCACTGCACTGCCATCACTTGGGTCATCTCCATTTAGGAGGGGATGCTTTCTAGCTGCTGGGCTGGGAGGGGGGTGACAGGGGGGATTGCACAGGCTGCCAGTGTGAACGCACAGACACAAGCCAAGGACCAGCCCTGCATCCCTCACACACGTTATCCCAGTCACGCCATTCCTCCTGCTGCTGCAGAGCAGAGCAGCGTCATCAGAAAGAACTCTGCCCACTTCAAAGGGGAAGGTTAGCAATTATGCCGGGCTAATTGTATCCCGATAAGAACACCAGCTTCATTATTCCACCCCGGTTTGCATTTTCATATCCAAGTTCTGTTTATTTTAAGTAAACACCCTCAAATTAGACTTTCTTACACATACAAGAACCTCACCATTTTATTTCCAGGGATACGTGTTCATTAGAGATAAGGTGATTTAGAGAAAAATATCATTTTATACTCCTAATTGTAAGCAGAAAACAATAAGCTCCCTATGAATAATGCACCACACAGGCCTACAACGCTGGAAGTTCAATAATTGCTTTTCTGATACAAAAATAACATTAAGTTGAAAACATTTTAACTAGAGATCTCAGCGTTCAGACAATGGGCTGGGAACCCGCATTCCCTGCATGGTTTAGACAAATAACACACTCCCGATGGAAAGCAATGGGAGAATCACTCCTGCCCTGTGGGTATTATATTTTTTAATCTACCACTAAGTTGGCTTTTTCTTTCATTTTTCAGTTTTACATCAAGCAATTGCAAACTGTAAGCCACGACTGACCTAACTACTTATTAAAAATGCTAATATGCTTTTGTGCTTTGATGTCTGGTGAACAATAAAAGGGAGAGAGTTACTCTGGGACACTGTAATCCTTTATTTGTCACTAAGTTATGACACCCAGCAGAGCTGTGTGACAGTCCAAATCAATCATCCCCCGTGCACTGCAGGCCTTCTCTGCCTCCTGCAGAGCCTATGCAGTTTAATTAGCTTTTTTTCACACTAGCATAATGTACATCTGCAGCTTCAGCAAGAAAAAGAAATGGAGGATAGTTCACTGGGATCCGGTGCCTTAAAAAAGTTCATATAAAAAAAAGTCTGAAAGAAGAAACATCACAACCCTTTGTAGTTTACTTCAGAGGAGTTTGCGGTGGAAATCTACAGCACTGGGTACTCTATATTGTTAAATGTAGATTTTTTTTTTTCTTTAACCTAATAAAGGCCTTTTCAGCTAAAATCTCAGATGGCATTTAAAGCCTTGTTCTTTTCTAATGGTCTCTATCTTTTATACCTTCTTCTCGCGGTTGATCATGCAGCAGCTCATTATCTGCTCCTCTTCCCCTCCCCACGGTGGGTTGGTACAATGGAGTCTTCAAACCCATATTTGCTGGTTAGAAATCACTGGTTAGAAATTCCCACCGGTGGCAGTGCCCCAGGGGTAAAGCCATGCTCCCTCACACCAGCATCAAGCCAGTGGCCAGAGCATGCTCCAAGTGGTGGATCCATAGCAAATAAGTGTTCTCCACAATTAGCCAAACACAAGCCTTCAGGAACAGTGGTTGAGATGGGCGTAGCCAACCTGGCATCCCCTCAGCTGCCCTGCTGGAGAACAGACAAAGTCACTGGACGGGAGGCCTTTGGATAAATGGGATTGTGCCATCCCAATAAAATAGTTCTGGCCCTGTTAGGCTAGGGGTTGGATCCGGTGGTGTATCAAACAAATAATGACTCTGGCACTGTCTCACTTCAGAAAGGGAAACATCCCTTTCCAGCCATTCCAGCTGATGTGATAGAGCTTGCTAACTTGATGGTGCAAGCTAATACTGTTTGGCTTTTATTTATCTTCTCTACCCTTTGTGCACCATGATGAAGTTTAAAGGCATGCGAGATCATTCCTTACACTATTCCTCCGAGTGTGACCACAAAGCAGTCACCTGCAGAACACAGCAGTTGCTTTATTCAAATGATAGCTTACATTACTAGAGGCTTGTCACTCTTAATAACCTCCCAACAGAGAAGTGCATTTGAGCAGATGATGGGTTGGGTTCAAACAGGAACATTCAGCAAGAGCAAGCACTTTCCACTCCTTGGTTTGGAGATGTGCTGCGGACAAGTGCTTTACGAAGGCTGTGGCTGCAGATAGACAAGGTCCAATGGGTCACAGTGGTGGAGACCATCACAAAGGTTGGAAAGCAAAGACATTTATCAGCCCCTCGATTTCCAAGCAGAACTCCACCTTCAAATAACACAGCTCTTTGCTTAAGATGTGCCAGGACTGCTTACATTCACCTCCATTGCCTTCGCTCTCAAAACAGAGACATGATCCACCAATCCTGGGCACTAACGAAAGTGCAGGAGCAGAAGCCAGACCTACTGTCAAGGTCCCTTTTAGAACTGTACCTTAAATTGTCTTTTGAACAGCACCTCTCTAATCCTTCAGTGCAAAAATAGTTTATCCTCTTGTGGGAATTATACATATTTCGCAGTTCAAAGAGGTATAAAATATAAATGTACTTCTGTACAATTCAGCATTAAGAAGAGTAAATAGTGTACAGTGCCTTTTCATCTTGAGATTTCAAGTTGCTTAAGCATTTAGAGACTACAGTTGGCATTTCTTGCTGTGCTTCTTCTTGGTCTAATGCTATTATTGAAAATACTTTTATCCTGGGCCTTGGCTGGGGTAATTCCTTTGAAAAATCTTATTCCACACTTACGCCAGCAATTCTTCACTGTTTCCCCTTTTGAAACAGATAATTCATTAGGAGCATAACGTGAAATTTCAACATGCTTCCAGTCTTGTGTTTAACAGAGAGTTCCAGTTTGGGGTCTGGTGGACATAAGCAGTGGAATTTCTGGTGCAAAAGTGAAACATATTGAAATCACAAGAACAAACTAGCTGAGCTTTCTTTTATGAAGATGGAAGAGCAGCAATGCTCCATGTGAGACCTTGAGAGGGATCCCCCTTCTCACACCACAGCCCTCTCCTGGGCATTTCAATGCAAGCATCCATTTCCCTCCCAAGGTACCCCAAAGCTAGGAATACTGGATCTTCAAGGATTTGGAGAAAGACAAGCAGAGGAGGAACACATCTCTCAGCAGCCATGCTCTCAGGAATGCAGCCCACATTGGTCTCCTAAGGAACGCAACCAGGAAGTGATGCACGGACTCCTCCTGCCCTTTATCCGTACACCAAATGACTTGCAAGGACATTTCATTAGCCAGCACCTTTCTCCTGGCCTGTGTCCCCAAACCACTGCACTCCCAGTTCCTCTTCCTGGCAGAGCCTGAGGGGTTTTCTTTTCATTTCCACCCCTCTCCTTCCTGGCCAGAGGACAACCCACACCCCGAAACAGGCTCCAAGACAGGTACTGCAGGGTGCTGAGGAGTGCCACTTGATTAGAGGAAAGGATGAAAAGTGAGATGAAGCCTCACTCCTTCCTGTTCCTTAAGCCCTGTTAGTGGAAATCTTTTTGGGATGAGTTAAAATAAGAGCTTTAAAGCTCCTCTGTAAGAGAGAATTTAGACCAAAAAGTAGCTTTTCCTTGTAATTCACCAGGTCATTAAATTGAAAGGTGCTTGATCAAATAATCTGTGAGGCATCTGATACCCTGCCTGGTGTGGGGAAAGCATTGCTTTGGTGAAGAACAGCCTGAGGAAGAGGAGAGGGTGAAGTGACAGGTTCTCTTCTTGAGAAAGTCAGGGGAGAAGGTGGTCAAAAGCATTGTGCTTCCACTGGATTGATGCCACAACGACACAGTGAAAACAAGTCTTAGCATTTACCCTTGTTTGCCACACCATCATCTCCCTTGGGGAGATCTTTGCACATTAGGGCTCCAGCAAGCAAGGTCTGCAAAAGCTTTTGGTGCTGTAACTGCCCCATTATCCCCCTGCCCTGCCCCTGCAGGAGGTTTCTGCTCCTACAGCACAGGGAATCAAAGACTTTGCCCTGCAGAGTCTGGTACAAAACCCTCCCTTCCTCACCCAGCTCAGAGCCACTGGGTTTCCCCTCGAGTGCTCACGGTGCTTCACTCTGCCAGCTCCACAAGGGAGTGGTGAGCAGAGGGTAGGCCAGGTAGAAGGGAAGTGGAGGTGTGATAACATCTCCAACCACCTCAGCAAGATCTGCTAGAATTCACCTGCCAGACCCCTTAGTCAGGCAGAAAAAGGTCAGTCGGATCCATCTGTGGGTTTGGGGGTAGCCTCCAGCAAACCCAAGACCTGCTGTTCCAGTGAGGGAGCATCAGAGGGATCCCACCCCTCTCCTGATTTTGTAGCTTCCAGTTTGCTGACACTGGAAAGGCATCAGAGGAGATAGGAGGATACTTATGCAAAGACTTCTATCAATGGGGAGGCCCATCTTCAAAGCTTTGATTTTACCAGGTGCTGGCATCCCTTCTGAGAGCTGTTCTTGCTTGGGGGGATTCCATCTCAAAGTCTTCACATCACAGGAAGGGGAGTCCTGCTTTGAAGAGTCTCACCAGCAATGGGCCAAACCTCCCATTTGCATTTCATTTTTGGCTGCATGAAGCTTGCTCATTGGCACCAAACAAGCATTTGGCAACCTTTTTAAAGCAACAAGGCACAGGGTTTGCTGACGCAGCTCAACACCAGGACATGTACATGTGCATCCAACTGAGAAAGTCACCAGCAGTTTAGGCAGGTGTGGAAGAGTGAATTAGAGTTAGAACAAAGCAGTGGTGCGTTTGGAGTATGTCTATCAAGTTGCAACAAGCAAAAGTTAACGTTAAATTAAAGGATCTACTTCCAGTGTTTGCACTTGGCAGCTGCTTTGATTCCTAAAGTGAAACCATGAAGAGAATTTAAGGCTGAATCTCTTTTCAGGCTGCTTTGAGTTGCTTCGGGGATGGTCTTGGGAATGTGTGTCACACTGGACTCCAGCAGGATTTCTGCTGGATCCTCAGCATTGCCAGTGGGACCTGCTTGGTGAGGAAGCAGCATCCTGCAGTGTTTCAGAAGTACAAAAGGCATCACCAAAGGCCACTCAATCTTGTTTTTAACTTCAGCTTTGTCCAACTCAGTTTCTTTAATTTCCTAAAGGTTCTTAGAATATAGGGCAGTGCTGACATAATCAAAGCAGCCAAGTCTCCTGGCTCAGACACTGTCTTTGACCTTTCAGTGGCTCATTTTCCCCTCTGTTACTTACTTTTCAGTGGAATTGCAGAGCTTCACCCTCTAGTGTCTGAGGAGGAGTTTTGGAAGGCATTTAAGAAATGAAGGTCATTAGACATTACCTTTCCTGTTGCAAGCCCTTGCATGATGCACAGAGGATCATTATGCCATTGCCCTTTGGTGTAAACAAACCTTAGAGGTGTTCTTTGCTTGTAACCAGAACAAAGCCCTTTGCGTTGTTAAACCTCTAACATAAGAGAGACTCAAGGAAAGCCTATTTACCATGCATAACACAAGAAAGGTTCCTGAATAATCCAAGACAAAAGGCCTATGCTGGGAAAGTACAGAGGTGGGACTGCTGGTTTCCCTTTCATGAGGATCCCCAGGTTCCCCAGCTCTCCATCTGGGTGCTACAAAGAGCCTGGAGCTGCTGGTCCTCCCTGCTTGCTCTCTGTCCATAGAGGACTTCAAGGAGATGCAACAAGTTTTATGCCAGGTTCAGAAATACCTTGTGCATTGGGTGATTTCAGTGCCTGGGGACAGGTCGATAGAAAAGGGGGTTCCCAGAAGGCAGAGCTTTACACTGAACACAAAGAAACCACTTTGAACTGTGTGTGACTTGGGTTCTGCTCAACAGATTCTTTTGGTTGGGCTGAGCTTGAAGCCAAAGACTCAGTTCACTCAGCATGACTGGGGAGATGAGAGCCAGCTCAGCTTCCCATGGAGTGCCAACACCATGGTGGTTGTGCCAGAAGGATTTTAGGAACTTCTAGCCCCATTGCAGAACCCTGTGTCCATCTCACAACCCCCTTCATGCACACTGCAGCACATAGGTACAAAACAGAACTCATTTTGCCCTGCTTCCCATTTTATTCACCTTGAACCTCCAAGCACAGATCTGCTGTAGGAGACCACTCTTGCCCCTTGTTGGCAGGCATGGGACCAGTCTCCAGGGGGATGCAGCCGGCAGGTAGTTTTCCAAGCACGCTGCTTCCCCCATCACACATGTGGCAATCAAAGCCCCTCACACAAAGGCCCAGAGCTCAGCCGAGGCTTTACCCAGTGGGTCTGAAAGGGCAGGTCTCCTGCTTCTTTGTTTAAATGCTGGCCCATTTGTTGACTTGGAGGCACCCAGTCCTTAGTGGCGGCAGCAGCAGCAGCGAAATCATATATCACTCTAATGAGCGTCCCTTCAATAACCATTGCCCTGATTTTTGATACCTGGAGAGAAGATGCACCAGCGAGGGAAGGCTTTATCAAAAACACGCCACTGACTAGACATCAGAAGGAACCTCAAAGGGACAGTGAACTAGAACAAAGAACAAAAACATTTACAGAAGTGCTACGCCGAAAAAAAGGGAAAGGAAAAAACTGTACTAACAACAGTAACAAGGTCAGCTATAAAACCAGAATTAAAAGGCACTGCCGGGGAAAAGACGGCGACTCAAAAAAGCACCGAGAACTAAGAACACAGCTTGCCAATCAGATCTACACAGATTCCCCTTGATATCTTCCCACTAACAGGCTTTCCTGCAGGACAAGTAAAAAGTTTAAGCGAGGGCTAGGAGCAGGAGAGCAGCATTCACAGCTTTTAACCCAGAGCCTCAGCTCCTGCATCAATGGGATGGCTCAAAGGTGCAGGGGCTTGGTGAGCGGAGCTGTGCAGCAGCCAGGGCTGGGAGCAGCTCCAATGAGGTGCTGCAGCAAAGCCCATTTAGGCCAGTTTGTAATCATTAGTAATGAAGGCTCAATGAGCACCTGAACAGACTGCCTGGTGCCCCCAGCACGTGCTTCCTTTGCCACTCCTGTTGCTTGCAGCCAGAGAGAGGCACTGATTTAAATCAGGGCAAATAAAGGTCCAGCCCCAAGCTTCTTCACCAAAGTGGTGCTAAAATTAGCATTGGTTGAGATCTTGCAAAGAGCCTTTGCTACCAAAATGGAAGTTTTCTGTTCCACAACAAAAGGATTTACTTTTTTGTGAGAATATGAAAGTTTCCAGCATTCCACCAAAATACTCAAGGGCATTTCTATACAGAAAGGTCATTACATGCAGCCCTGCCTCCTGCATTCATCCAAAGGGGGAGCATTTTCCCCCCTCCCTTGGCACCTTACAACAATATCCATTCAACAGATAAGCTCGGTTTCCTTATGGTTGTCAAAACCTGGTATGCCCCATAAGAAAAACTAGTGGAATAAAATCATCTTGAGATCTTAATCCTGAGTTTCAAGGCAGCTTCAGAGCTTGGACCTGTACTTTGGGCTCCTAATTTCTGCCTACAGAAACTTCAGGAAAACCAAATGAACTTCCCCCAAAAGCAAGAGATTTTCCATCTTTCAAGCCCTGATGCAACCCCACCACATGGGCCTGAGAAGTCCAAAGCAACACAAGATGCCCACACCTAGGTCACTGGACTGCTCACAGAGGAGTCTGAAATACCTTCCAAAACAACACGCACACTGCATAAGCAAGGGAGCTGGTTACCCCAGCTTGTCAATGGAAATGGACAGGTACATCCAGAGGAGAATGAGCTCAGGAACCAACCTCCACTGTTCTGAGCTGTTCCCAAAGAAGCCCTGCTCTCACTGGGAGCTCTGAACACCAAGCCCAAACATGAGGCAGCATCAACAGCCTGTAATCATCTGCCTCCCACCAATCTCTCTCTCAAATCAGGACAACTTCCATGAGCTAATATCGCAGGGCTGGGTACTAATGTTTCATTTGTAAAGCAGGTCCTGCTTGCTTTTTCCCCCTGGTCCCTTCCCCACGATGCTGTGCTTGTTAGTGAAACTGAAGAGACTTTTGATTTCTAAAGCCAATGTTAGAATGAGCATTTCCCCGTGAGAGCACCTGGTTCTTGTGTTTAATGAGTAAACACAAGGAAACAGAGGCTTGAAGAATGATTGTTCCCAACATCATTACTTCTGAACCCGACATTAAAGCGAAGGCAAAGACAACAGCACAGCAGTTCTTTGTTTTTCCATCGCTCTCCCTAAAAAATGCCTTTAATGAGACGCATTTGAAGTGTAACACGGGGCCATTCTCCTAGATTATAATTGATAAATCTTCCAAATTGGAGTGGGGAGAGGATTGTGTAATAATTACTTGTTTCTTTTGAGGAAATAAATAAAATATGAAAACTCTAATTACTAACCAGCAAAATGCAGCGCGCGGGTTTCCCGCCGCTCCGACGACCGGAGTCGGGATTTCAAGCCTCGCCGAGTGCAGCATGACACAAACTGATGTTGCTGCCGCTCGTGTTTGCTTTCCAAGTGCCAACTTTTCCAGTCGGAGTCACTGGTTCATTTGAAGTCCCCACATTTACTCCTGTGCCACAATTAATTTCTCTTAGAGAAAGAACAAATTGCTCTTCTTGTCAGAAGGGTGGGTGGGAGTTGATGCTTTCAGAGCATCAACAGGGCTTCTTCCAGCAGTTATGGAGGAGGATGGGGTTGGCACACTGGGATTCCTTGGGCAGATGGGGGTGATGCAGATTTGTCCCACTGGCATGGTGGGAGGTGGGATATTCACTGTGTGTGTTTTCCCTGCATCCTTGCTCCATTCCCTGTGCTCCAATAGGTGCTTATTTCCAAGTTTCCTGATAAAACTACGCTGTGGTTTTACCTAACACCATCTCCATTCTGGGCAGTTCCCCATCTTTGTTTATGCTGTGGGTTTACAGCACTGATCCTGCCTTGGGAGAACCCTCCCCACCTTAGGCACATGCACCCCAAAAGCAGCATAACCCTATGGTTATGGGGTCCTTTATCAGGTCCTTAGTGTCTGCGCATCTCCATGATGCAGCAGGGACCTGCTGGCCTTGGAGTTGGCAGGTTTACCACCTCCTGCTGCTCTCTCTGGAGCATCGTTCTTGCTCTGGGTGTTTTAAAGAGGCAAAGTTTATTGCAAAGTTGCCTCAAGACACTTAGGCTGAGAAACTTGCTGTTTCTGATGAGATGCAAAACTTTTTCCTGCACTTTCTGCAACTGTTCCATACAGCAGCTTTGCCTCTGGACTTGGCTGTACCCAGTATGTACTGGGAACAAATATCTTCCCTATGTAACACGGAAAGTTCATGCATCATTAATTGTTCAGATTTCTCAGCCTAACCCACAGATAAAACTTTTGTTGAGCCCTAAACTCATTCAAGCACCAGTTTCTGATCCTCAGATAAAGCTGTCAAATCCATATTAGAACCTCTATATATTCATATCCTGTAGATCTTTTCCTTTTGTTCCCTTTTTAACCACTGCTTTGAACAACATGCAAATTTAATGACTTTAGCAGACTTCAAGCCAATTCTCCCCTTCCTAATTTTGTAAAATGTTATCATTAATGTTTTATGGTATTTCTTTAAAAAAAATAAATCTTTCCTTAAAGTAACAATTTGAATTTTTCATGCACAATGAAGACCTTTATCTTATTCACAGTTGTCATTTTCTGTTCAGCATCATAACACAATGCTAATAAAGATGCAATTGGATTGCCTGAAGCAGTTTTGGTGATTTTAATGTGTGGTACAGCTTTGTTCGTGTTATTCCTCTCTATAGAGTACCCTCAGATCTTTGTTCTCCAAGAACATCATTTATTGGCTTTTAGAGAGGGCAGGTTACCTACAGAGTATGCCTTCCCTACAAAAAAAGGGTGACTTTGATTCAAAGAGTGCGTGGTGAAACTCTAGCAAAGACAAAGGTGAGCAAATGTAGTAGTTTTCTGGATTTGAATCAGTCAGCTTGGTCCTGGCCCTGCAAACTCCCATCTGGTTAATACCCAAGAGCAATTTCCAGCATAGTAATATAAAGTATTCCACTGTGAAGCCACAGACACACCATGGTGTGTGCCTGATGTGCTGTCAAACAAAGCAAAACTTTCCAGGTTGAGGTTCCTCCTCACCCATTGATCAAGAAGAGCATTTGTCTGTGAATAAGGTTGAAGGGCCCTGAAAACTCTTCCTCCAAAGCTAAGCTACAGGTGAACTGATCCTGGAGTGACCTGGATACAGGGCAGGACATGCAGCCTGAGTGCAAGGTGTCTGGGAATGGTCTGTGCAGCAGCAAATCACCTGGGACAGAAGCTGTTCCCTGCAGTGCTGAGAGGAGAAATGCAGCTGATGGTTCCCCATTGAATAGATTTGCAGGCTCTGGGCTTGAAAGTCCATAATTTAAGTTCCCAAGCAACGTATTTTCTCTCCATCTTTTGCTTTTGAGAATTCTAGGAGCATCTTCCATTAAGTACAAAGATGTTTAGCCTTTTAACCCTCTAAATATGGTACCACAGGCTCTACTGATCTATTGTCAGCTAAATTCACCCTCTACACTCCCTACTACAGCCTCTCTTGTATTTTCCTCCCTGCTGTGTGCACTTATCACTGCATTGAAAACATGCTTTTAAACCAACACACACTATTGGTTATTTTTAGGTATCAAAGACCTTTTCCTCAAGATCTTTCTTCATTAATTCACTAATTCACTTTTTTTGTCTTGATCCCATTTGCCCCATGTTCTTTATTGTCTCTTAACCCTGGTGCTCAAAAGACATCAACACAGATTAACAGGGAGTCTGATAGCTTCTGGAGAGCAGCATTTTATATTCTCCTGCATCCTTTTAATCAGGCCACTCTTGTGGCCTTGTGCTTACATTCAGTTTGAAAATAGCCAGCAGTCCTCAAATGAAAGCCCAAATAAAACACATCAGCATCCCTTTTTTCTGTTTTGACACACATTCCAGATAAGCAGCAATGCAATAAGAGGCAGAGAAGAAAAACATCATAATGGGAAAGCCTTGCCCTTACTATTAGTTCCATAATTAATTATGCTTGAGTTGGTTAATAAGAAGGGAGGAATCATAACGGCATGGTAGATAAAACCCTCCTGTCTTTTCCTGCATGGCAAAGTACTGAGGGCAAGAGATAAGTGTTGCAGAAGATGTGCCATAGACCTTGGACAGACATCTCTGGAAACCCACAGTAATAGACCCCAAACTTCAAACTCAAACGCTTCTCTCCACTCAGGGGTTTTCAGTATTCAATCCTAGCAGTGCCTCTGAATTTACAGCTTGAGTCCATCTCAAATCACAGCCCAGCCCTAAATAATACATTATTGTAAAAATTGTAACTATCCCCTATAGGCTGCCTGCCCCAGTAATAGCTTCTTATTCCCAATTGCTTTTCCCATGCCAGAATGAGCAAAGGCTGAGCTAGCAGTTAAAGCAAGGGATTGAGAGCTGGGGGTCTGGGGTCTAATCCCAGCTCAGCTCCTCATATATTTTTGGGAAAACACTTTACTTTTCTGACCTGAAAAATAAGGTGGCACTTCTTCATGCTGCAGCTTCATGAGAGCTTGCAAATGGCTTTGAAGTCCCTAACTGAAAAGTACTGTAAAAGGTCAGAGTATAATTATAAAATAGCTAATAACCTCTTCTTATTTTCTATTGCTGGGCCTAGCTTAAGAAAAATGAATCAGACTAAAACCTCAGGAATGTCAGAAGACTCATGAAAAACCTGAACTGGCACAAGCCCTTCCTCTATGGATGCTCTAGTGATTGAGTTGGATGGCAGCAGCCCTGAAGTTGTTGTTATCTCCTTTGGGAGTTTCAGGATGTTTCTTAAGACAGAGAGACTCAAGAGGCTGGAAGTGATGTGAAGTTGCTTTGCCTTTAGGGAAGTGGCCAGCAATGGCAGAGCTGTACAGCACTGGGAAGAGAGGACAAATTCAAAGGGTACTTTTGCCATTATTTCGTGGTTTGAGCAATGACTTGGCAGTGATTGTGATAGAACAGACTGAAACAGCTCAGCACGAAGGATTCATATAAGCCCAGGGTCCCTATCTAGCATGCAGAGCTGCCACACCAGTGCTGCAAGGAAAACATGTCCTCAGAAAGCATCAGCAGCTCTTTCAAGAGGCCAAAAGACTTCCTCTTCAAGCCTAGGAGTGAGCACTTTGGGAAGACCATGCTAACATGGAGCAAGTGAAGCAAAGGATTGCTGCAGCTCAGTCATCCTCCACTGAGCTGCTGGTTTGGAGTGTATGCATTATGTTTTCTGTTGGTATCCAAAAGAGAGAGGCAAAAGTCAGTTTATGCTAAGCAGCACATCCTTGTCACCCCACCTCTGCCAATCAGCACATAAAAGGAGTCATTATTTTAAGACCCCTGCAGATGTCTGTCTGTCTTTTGTAATGAACTCATGAGCAACAGTGGCACAGTTAATTGGAGCACCCACCGAGCCAGCTTCTGAAAGGCAGCTGTTTGTGTCACACAAGTGATTCTTCCTCCAGCAGGTTTGGTTTGCAGACAGACACACACATCTGCATGTACCTGCATCCTGGTGGCTCCAGAAAGCCAGGCCAGGCTCCTTTAGGAGATTTCTTAGCTCAGTGTCCTCCAGCAACCTGCTCTGTGAGGCTGGGGTTGACTAGGCATCCCATTAGCTTTATGGAAACCAGTGGGACTGGCCACCCAAGCACTTTAGCTTCTGACTAGCTTCCACCTGCAGCAATAAGCTCAATCAGGTAATTAATACCAGGCTTTAGTACCTGCACTGTTAGAACTGCTATGGAGAAGACAGTTTTGTTATGATTTTAAAGAGCTTTCATGTGGTTACTGGTGCTTATGAAAAAAGCCCTCACCCCCGATAGCCATCTGTACAACTTGCTTTATGTTTCCCTCCTCCACACACCCCCTTCCATGACTTTCAGGCTTTCAAGTCATGTAACATTCTGACATGGCACAAGGAGAATAGGGGAAGAACAGAATCATCACACAGATGTTTGAAACCCCACCACCACACTGCAGCGGTGGGGCTGGGTTAGTTAGTAGGCTTATTTACCAGAGAAAACTGGGCTCCGAGATGCTGCATCTGGAATTCCAGTGAGAATGTTCCAGCAAACTTCTTTTTTCCAAGAAGGAAGGAAAGAAAAAAGCCCAAACCTGTGGTTCTCCAGAGGGAGCTTAATACAACATCTGGCCCAAGTTACGTGTCTAGTCAGTGGCTGAGCCCGACATGAGAAAAACAACACATTTCTTCACCCCAGTCCCATCACTGCTATGCCTCTTCTTCCCTTCATCTCAATCTCTGGGCCATCCCATGCTTCACTAGCAGTGCAGCAAGGCCAGACTCCAAAGATTTCAGTTCTGTTTAAACCACTTAATCTACTGTTTTCTATCAGCCACCTTGTCACCCTCAAATGCATCTAATATATAACTGCTAGCTCAGAGGCTTGGGTGACCTTAAAAAGATCTAACCTGGACTCAAGACTTCTATACAGAAGATCAGGTCTGAACCAGCACCCTGGAACTTCGAACTTCAGCTTAAAAGTAGTTTTCCCCACAGAAATGCTCAGGCAAGTGCAGTGATTGTGCAGCTACTTCATCCCAGATGATGCACACATCCCATAAACTACCACAACATCAGCTCCATCTTCTAGCTTGATGGATACATCCCACTGTGGGAATGAGCAGACTTGACTTCAACTTTGAGGAATATTCAGTCCTTATTTAAAGGCTTTAAGTGATAAAAAATCTACCATAGATCTGAACAGGATGTTGTGATGATTAATTATGCTCAGTACAAAAGCTTCTCAGCTTATTTCTGCTTTGACCTTTGGTAGCTCCTGTTTACTGGATCTGGCTATTCTTTTGTCTGTAAGTTTAAAGGACCCTCCAACTAGAATTGATTACCGTGAATAAAGGGACCTTCTGCCATCTCTGCTACTTCAAAATGAGAACAAGGTGATTTCTCAGCACTATAATCAAGGGGAACCAGATGTGACTAGTTGCCATCCTGCAAGAGGAGCACAGCTGGATTTCAACACACACCTGCTGATGGAGCACAGCTTTCACAAGCATCCATATGGGCATGAAACCATGAACGGAGGAAAGAGGAGCTGCATTTAGCCACTGCCTTTGGTTTTACAGTGTCTGAATTTCATGCAGGTCACTGGTGATTTATTCCCCTTCCAGAAAGGAGCAGTCCAGAAGAGCAGGGAGCAGAGCAGCCCCTTTCCGTGCCTGGGGTGAGATGGCAGGAATTCAGGAGGAGTGAGGAAATCAGTGCTGCAGCTCTGAAGTGATCAGACAGCCACAAATTGCAGCTCAAGGAGGGATGTCTGGACCTGAACACACAAGGGGTTTGCTTCTTTGTGTTTTTCCTTGTTGTTATTTTGGGCTTTTTATGAACTAGCACAAAGTTGCCTCCTTCCTGAAACCACGCTTAGCAGCACAGGGACATGATGAAAGCTGGAGGTCAAGGCTGACAGTGCCTTTTCCTAGGTTTTTAGAGACAGAAATATGTAGATTCTGTACAGTGAACAGGAGAGTTATTGTAGCCCTGCACATCCCAAGGTAAAACTGGATCAGACCATGCTGCCTTCCCCCTTACCTTCAAGGGGAAGTACTACAAGGCAGAATGATGTGGTGGAGGCCTTGGTGGGAAGGAGGCATCACTCAAAAGCAGCAGTGGGAAAGGTTTTCTTTTCAATTCTTATGAATAAAGCATGTATTTTGAAATGAAACTTTGTTATTTCCTGAGGGTCACGTTAAGATCAAGTGTATTAAATATCCATCAGCCAAATCTGACCTTACTTTGAGCACGCGTTCAGGCACACATTCTTCTGAAGTGTTTAGATGAATACGTGAGACATCAGATTTCCCACATGTCTGCCTTATCTAAACTAAATCCCATTTATTCCCTGGAACTGAAGAACCTTTCTACAAACCCTGCAAGGCGCCTTCTGATTGTTTAGGCACACAAATACCTTTAGAAATGCGTGCCTGCAGCTGGGATCCATCCTGCCACATCAAGTCAGGTGTATGGTCTTAACCAGTCACATCAGCAGCTCCTATAAGCAGTGGAGAGAGTGAACATGAACATGGGGCATCTCAAACCCCTCTTGAACATCAACAAGGACTGCAGCACTCTCCCTTTGGGCACTATCTCTGTCTATTCATTGCAGAGAGTGCCAATGTCTAATTTCATCTGCTTAGAAGTCAGGTTTTAAGTTAAATGAGACAAATCCCACCTCCCACAAGTGCATTGTAGACAGAAGTCGTGCTGGAAATACACTGCAAGCCTTTTTCTGACTTGGCAAACAGGGAGGTGTGATAGCACACAAGGTGCTTTGGGTTGTGC